>LPNX011189503.1:70948-128820 GCA_001517045.1 Pseudotsuga menziesii | reverse complement strand
GGGGGGGGGTTGTTCCCATGAGGTTTTTCCCATTTCCCTTAGTTTACTAAGCAACTTTTATTTCTTTTAGATTGTATGGGTGAATTTTGGCCTAGATTCCAAGGCCCGAGTTGTCCAAGTTAGGATTAAAGGGGGGGTGTTAGGATTATTTAATCCTCCCTTGACCAAATATAGTCTAATTGATTATCTTGCCTAACTTAGGAGTCATTTACTAGATTTCAGTGCCACCATGAATATTAGTGCCATTGGTGGCATTGGTGCCATTGGTGGCACTAGTGTCATTGGTGCAACTAGTGCCACTGGTGCCACCGATGCCAATCCCTACATTCTAGGAGCTACTCTGAGCTCCACTAGCAACCTCCATCAGTTGGTTATGGTAGGTAGGTAGTTATGCTGAGTCAACCTCTAGTTACAATAAGTTAGAACACTCTCAGTTAGTCTAGTGCTAGTTTTGCATGACTACATGGGAAGTGGCGCCTTTTACACCTACCTCATCAATTAACTGATTGTAGAAATAATTTAAACATTTGGAGTTAGACTAGTGAGCTCCAACAATGATTTAGACACACCTAGTTAACTATTCAGTCAGCTTGAGCTGGTAGATTTGAATCCTATCCATGGAATTCAAATTCTATTTATTGTATAATAATTGTATTGTTTATGGATTAATGAAGATTAATGTTGTAATTAACTGATAAATTCTTATCAGACTTGTCTCAAATTTGTCTTGTTCAATGTACATTGTTCTTGATATTCCACTGCACAATTCTACTTCACAATTGCTCTCATTTGCATGTAGATCAATGGTGCAATAATTTAACAGTAACATACCAACATGGAAAAGAGGAGAGGGTAGAAAAATAAAAGAGAAGGAAGGTCAAGGGATTAGGAGAACTGGTAGAAGGTAGAAAGGGAGATTGAGGCCTTTAGCAAGCAGGGTAAGGGTAGGTTAGGGTTTAGGTCAGGTAAATTTTTGAGTTTTTCCTGTAGGTTTAAAAAAAAAAAACATAGACCTAAAAAGGATGACGCTTTGGGTTTCTAATGGGTAAAAGGGAGTGGAATTATTAGGGAGACAGCTCGAAATCGTAGGAGGTCCCGAAAATGAAAATTTATATATATTTATTTTCTGTTTTCTGTTTTTTTTTTGGATTTTTAGGGTTTTTCTAATATATATTACAACCTAAATAATAACCTAATATACCATGAAATGTAAATTATTCATACATGAAAATGAAAGAATTTTGAAAAATAAAAAGAGCAGGGACAACTAATTTCTCTATTCCATCCTAGAAGGGATTGATGTCAACATCACTTCTGAACAAGATTGTCCTACTTTTGCAGACTATGGCTTCTATAACAACTAGAAAGTTCATTGTAGAGACCTAAATTATAGAAAAAATGAAATCCTAAGGCCAACAACATGAAAGGATCCAATAATGGAGGTCTCCAATCCACAAGATGACAAAACTTAGCAAGAGATCCCTAGCTAGGTTAGAAGAATGCACCAAATTAGCACCATTCAACTAGAAGTAGAAGGAAAAACATACCAAGCTTAGAAAAAAGATGAGAAAACATAAAAGATAAAATAATCCAATGTGCAAGATTATTATCATACCATTCATGCATGAAATTGTAGAAGTGTACAAGCCCTAGATTATCCACCTTTACTTTGCAAAAGAGAAAACAACCATCCTCAACAAGTGCGCCTCACTTAGCCCAAGTAAAGAGGAAAAAATAGAGCATAAAATGTTTTATCCCATGTGTTATGATTTGCAAATGAAGTGATTGAAGCTTATTTATAGTCTTCTGAACTCACTTTGACAAAATAACCAGGCCGACAAACCAATATAATGTCAATGTAAAAATATAACATGAAATAACATAAAATAATAATATATGTGGGTAACTTGGGTCATTTTCCCTATAGTTTACTCAAAATTTCTAAAAATAGTTAAAATTGAACAAAAAGCTTCACTTCGAAAGATGAAGTGATCAAGGGGGGAACATCATGCCCCTTCTAACCCCAACTATGTTGAAAAACCCTCAACACCCCCCCTCTACGAGCCTATGGGCCTGGTGACCAAGGATTATGTCATCACTAAGAAGGCACCGAAGAGAGTGGGCGCTCTGCTAGAAAAGGGACATGATGGGTTCAAGGGTGACCAGAAGAGGAGGAAAGTGCCTTAGAGATGAAACACTATCACTTATGTCGAAAACAAGTAGGGGGTCATGTTACCTAGTCATATGTCCCTAAGAGCCATGGAAACCTACCTCAGGGCTACAAGCCCCAGAATGAGGTAGTCAGCAATGCCATTAAGCCATAGTTCTCCTAAATGAAGGATCAAGGAGTTTGACCATAACCACCTCCTAGAAAGTGCTGATAATACCCTCTTCATGGACTTGAAGAGAAATGTGCCACCTCTCCTTGGGAAAACATCTGAATGTGAACGGGTACTGGTACTGCGTAACACATACGAAATAGATTAATATAAAAATAACTTTGTATTTTTTTGAAAATGATTTGGGACATCATTTAGAAATGAAAATATATTCCCTACAACTCTACACATACCTCTCATGATTACAACACACAACACAACAATGAAAAAATACCTTTTAAATTGAGGATTACAAGAATCATCCAAATAATGAGTAGACAAGTTTTCCATTACACACCTATGCCATATCCATCTCCATGACTCCCAACTATCGAAATATTTATTCATTGATCAATGGATCCTTCTAGTTACTCGTGTATATAAATCCCTATATTAAATTACATGGGTGCTTTCCATGTCCATTTTCAACTTGCAATTACATAATTGCCCTATATCTTGCTTCTTTCCATGATAGTCTCTTGTCTCTCCAATGCCTTCATTGTTCCCCACACTTTAATAACATGAATCCATTCAACCAATCTTATAATTTTTACTTTCTTAATATAGTTTTTTTTTTAATCTAATTTTTGAGAAGTAGATCATTATGTTCTGATTGATTCAATTTGTTGAGCACTAACAAGCTTTATCAATATGAAGGTATTTTGAAGTTCCTTGTAGTGTAACTATATAAGGAAATTAATGTCTTTTTCTTTGGATAATTGAATAATTGGGTGTCATTTCAGGGACCAAATGTGCTTGGGTCCCTCACGAATGATATTAACATGGTCCAAAAGAAGTCAAAGGTTGAAGGAGGAGACCACAAGAGAAAAAGACGAGGGGGGCACCTCAGACTCATGGTCAGTTGATCAAGTAGGAACCTACTAAGGACTTTTAAGAGTTATGAGTGATTTGAACAAAATGTTTAGGTGGATGAGATGCATGAGATACTTTGTGATAATAGTTGGGATGCATCTAGCTTAGACGAGTCTATGATTGCTAAATGGTATTATGTTGTGATATTCTTGACATTGTAATATGTGTGTAAAAAACTCATTAATGGTATTTTGTGTATAGAAATAGTGTTGATCATATGGTTTATAGGCCAATGGAGGCATGCCCCATGTGAAATGGGAGTCTATATCTAATTGGATTGAGTTTCTCTTGCATGAGCTTCATTTCATAATGGAGCAATTGAAGTTTTAAATAGTTGGTGTTTTTGCCCCAAATTTTGCGAACAACAATAAACTACCCCACGGTAGTCCTTAGATAGTATCTTGGCATGGACTTTAAAAGCATGTACTAGAAACAAAAGTAGTATGTCCATCCTATGGAAAACCCAAAAATCACTTAAGGTCATTGCTAGTACAAATGACTTCTTGAGTTTGGGTTACAATCATCATTTTAGTAGGTAGCTTGGAATAAATTTGTCATGCCAACTAACTTAGGGCAACATATCATGGTGATATATTGAGGCTATCTTAAACTTTTCTTGTCTCTTATGTCCAAGTATTTGAAATAGTTCGCAACGCCTTAGTTTCATGTTGCCACATAATGCACAAATTGCATCCTCTTTTCTTAGCAATCTTATTTGAATAAAAGTCCGACAAAGCACATAACCAAGCACATCCTCAAGCTAGCTTTCCATAACACAAATATATAATTACCAGTTAGCTTGAACCTTCAAATTCATAGTCTATTGTGTTTGTTAAAATTCATAGTCAGGGTGCTAAAGTCCTTCCCTAAATTGGTATGAATAAGTTTGAACATTGAATTTGTTCCATACCACCAACCGTCAGCATAAGGATTTGGGAGAGACACGTGGGGGACAACAGGGATGCCAAGCCAAAGGTGGTGGTTTCACTTCACATAAAATTGGGTGTAGATCTGAGGCAGATCATTTGTATGCTCAATATTTCACACATGTATTGGAAAATGATGGAATAAATTGGGAATGATGGAAGTATTTACTCAACCATTGTCGCAACCCGCTCTCATGTGCGTACTGGTCATGCCTTGCGTGAATGACTCAAGGGAATTGTTGGATGGTACAAGATCACGTTTGACATAGGTAAATTGATTTGGATGGCCATAAATGGTAATCATGGTGTATTTAATAGTCAAGGTTCATATATTATGCTAGGAATACGAGGTTTAATTACTGTTGGATGGTACATGAACACTTTCGATAGAGGCAAATTGATTTGGAATGCCATAAATGGTAATTATGGTGTAGATAAAGGTCTAGGTTTATATATTATGGCAGGAAGAGGGGGTNATGGTACATGAACACTTTCGATAGAGGCAAATTGATTTGGAATGCCATAAATGGTAATTATGGTGTAGATAAAGGTCTAGGTTTATATATTATGGCAGGAAGAGGGGATTTATTTACAATTCAAGAAACTGATAGACATGGAGAGATCTTCCTTGTATTCCTAAGAAGTATAAATAGAGGGTTCCTTCGTATCTACATAAGAAAATGGATAGAGAAGAAGATTTGCATGAAAACTATTGTTGTGTTAAATGTGGAGTCCAAAAGTTCATTAGAAATGTTTGAAGGATTATCTAGAGGGTCAATTGGATGGAGCAAGATGGGATAAAAATAGAGCGTCACAGGGAAGGATGGAAAGAGGAGGATGAGTAATAATGGTTGGAGGAGAGAAGGAATTTCCAGTTTCAATTGGACCTGTTGATAGACAGAGCAAACCAGCAGGAGGACAATGCTGAAGATATGAAGTCTAGAGTGGACATTTTAGAGAATGAATTTGTAGAATTAAAGAGGAAGCTGAAAGGGAAGGAGGAGGATGAAGCTTCATCTTCTGCTCCTCTTGAAATCAAGTTTGAAGACGAGGTCCCATGGTTCCAGTTTTAGATAGATATTTTGAACTGTTTTTTTGTGATTTTGGGAGGGAAGTTTGTGAGAAGCTATAAGACCAAGGCTTTAGAGATATAACAGTTTTAGTTAGATATTATGAACTATTTTTTGTAATTTTGGTAGGACAGTTTGTGAGAATCTATAATCCTGAGGGTTTAGAGATAGAGTTTAAGCATTTTACTTTACAAAGCTTCTTCAGACTTAGTTAAGACTGTTAAGCAATATGCAAGACCATTATAACAAAAGCCTATCTCTTTTTTGTTGTATATACAACAACTTATAAAACTCATATATGTATGTGCTATATTGAATGAATATCCTTTAATTATATATGCCATGTTAATTATGCTTACAGTTGACACTCAACATTGTTATTATCTTGAATAACATATGATACTACTATGTGATCCGATTGGAATCAAAACAATATTAACTTACAATAACACATAGGATATGTCATATTACTATAGGTCTTCGGTTTCACATGCAACTCCAAATTAATTTTCCCTAGTAAGCATAGGGGAAGAAAAAAAGTCAGGCAATATGCAAGACCATTAGAACAAAAGCCTATCTCGTTTTCATTGTATATGCAACAACTAATAAAACTCATGTAGACATGTGTTATATTGAATGAATACCCTTTAATTATATATGTCATGTTAATTATGCTTAAATTTGACACTTAACATTCTATTTATCTTGAATAACATATGCTATTACCGTGTGATTTGGTTGGAATCGAATCAATATGAACTTACAGTAACACATTAAAGGATATGTCATATTACTACAGGCCTTTGGTTATACCCTAATATACCTTCCAAGAGTATATGGTGTACTTGAACATACACTTATTGGTGACATAGATCTCTATTCCTAACTAAATCCATCCAATGTTGTCATGTTGTATGTGTGGTTGTGTGATGAGCTTTAGTAGTTAAATAGTGGTTATGGAAATACCTTTTTATGACTTTGTTTCTCAATGATGAAGTTGAGAAGATGTTAATGATTCCACATCCATCTGTGGAACAAATTCTCTTGCTCTTCTTCTAGTTCTAATATCATGGTTTGGGATTTGAGTTTGTCTTCATTGCGAGAATGACGATGTTAGAGGATTCAAGTGCATATGTTGTAATTTTACTACCCTAGTTGCAACCTTTCTTGGTTGTGAGCTTCAAGAACATATATATCTTGAGCACCACTTTTTTCATGAATGAATGTATGATGATTTTGACAGCACATAATTGCAACTTTTTTCTTATCTTGCTGGTGCTTACTCATGTTGCCAACTTTTGTGGGTGGAGAAGAGTCGTCAAACTATGTCAGTTGTCTGGGTTGTAACAAGTCTCCTTGTCCTTTATATTTTTATCATACTTTGTAGTATTATTGGTTGCATTTCTCACCAAAGGAATTCTGGTGTTTCTTGGACTTGTTCTTCTAATCAATCCTTTGTGAAATTGTGAAAGCATCTGCAAGTGTCTAAATGATCAAGAACTCCATCTTCTAATTGATGTATTGGTGTCGTCTATTTGTTGGAATCAAGTCTTGTATGATACCCTTCAATTGGATATTTTTTTCAACCTCTATTGTTTTTTTGTTGTCATGGATGAGCTTCCAAGAGATCATAGGTGCACAAAATTATCTACAGTGTTTTTGCATTTTCTAGAATGTGTGGATTTTATATGGCCAAGGATCAAGAATCAAACAATGCCTCAGTCCTAAAAAACTACTCTTGGGACTATCAAAGTAATTTTAATGTGCATTACTCCTTCTACGCTATTATGTGTGGTGTTTGAATCCGCCTCCTTAAAAGTCATGAGTGTCAGCACCACAACTGTTGGCATTGTTGGGTTCCTCTTTTATCAAGGCCTTGGATAAAAAGAGAAAGAATTGGTTGAGGTTTTCTAGTACTTTGATTTTAGACTAACAAGATCTTGCTTCCCATGCAAATCGAAATGTGGAGGGAGATGCTAAGCTTATTTTGGGACATGGGGAGTACACACTCTTGCAATTCATTCCTTTTTACATGTATGTCCAACTCGTTAGTTGTATAAAGTTAAATACTTGATTATACTACATTATACATTAAATCCAAATATATTTATCCCTAGTAAGCATAGGGGAAGCAAACAAGTCATATGGGTTTGTATAACTAAGCTAAGGGGAATACAAGGGAAAGAATGGATAAAACGAGGCATACTATACATGTAAAATTTATGTTAGTATTGATCCCATTGGACTAAACATGAACACTTCCATCATAACTGCTTACCTTATACTTATGGTAATTATTGGAGTCATTGTGAGAGTTAAGTGATAGAGAATATAAGTACAATGAAAGAACTCACGAGGTACATAAATATAGTAGATTACATTACTTGTACCAAATAATGATGGATATAATATGCAATCACTTAGATGGCTTGTATAATTTACATAACTGTAACCTAAGAGTAATGAATGGCAATCATTGGTTTAACTAATACATAATAGCCATAACTAACCACCTATTGTAACCTATGATTTTACCACATGAATATAGAGTGTAAGTGATTAGCTCTTTGTTATACCTATCTTATATTGCAGATTGAGTTCATAGTGCAATCATAGTATCATCGACATAACTTAGATTGAATACCATAACAACTTGGATAATAAGAGTGCTAATAATATAGATACCAGTGTGATCCCCATTGATTATACTAACATGATTACTTATGTAGGTAACACAAGCTTTAGTACAAGAGATATAGATAAGGGTAAACTGTAACCTCATTATATTGAACCCCATTATATCTGATTAGGGAGCTAAGTGTAATACATAATCAATACATAAACTAATATTGTGCTAGTTATTCACATAAGAACTAGTATAACCCTTTACAAAGAATAATACTAGTGCAATAACTCAAGGAATTGAACCTTGTATACTGGTTTTGGAGACCAATGTTTAATATTGTATACTGGTGTTGGAGACCAATGTTTAATATCATAGCAGGTAAGAGCTTATCTATGATCGTCGTTAATTAATACCAGTAACATCGAAACTTGTGAGCCCGTTCATGAAAGCAAGAGATAAGTGTAATTCAATTATGTTAATACTAACAATGTGTCCATTGTGTTGTAGTTATTCATACCAATATCGTAAGCTTTTCTAAGCAGTGTATAGCATAAAATAAGGTGTTATAGAAAATTAAGGATAGTACGTTATAATATGGTAACCTATTTTGATATCTAATACCATGAAAGTCAATCACATAAGAAGTACTAGTATAACCCTTTACAAAGTAGAGTACTACTACCATAACTCAAGGAATCGAACTTTGTATACTACTGTTGGAGACCAATGTTTATTATTTTATAAATTCAATTAGTGAAATAATTAGATTAGATCATAAATACAACATATTACATCGAAGTACACACATCATTAACCCTATCATATAAGGCATAAGGATATTGATAACAAGGTACATAAACTAAAGCGGATTGCTACTATACATTACTACGAGTATTTTTGTTTCCATTACACACTAGGTTATGAAACTAAAAGAAACTTATCAATATGCCATGCTTATTATGGGATTAGTTCATATCCTTCTACCCTTGAAACACATGTTAAACACTTGCCGCACTTAACATAAATAATGCTTGAAATATGAAAGTGACATGGCTTGTACACACTATATAGATATATATACATAATGAAACATGTTTGGAATATGCAAAAGGTTTGAGTATTGTTTGTATACTATACTCTTTCTATTAATGGGATTACCTATACAATATACTCATCTCTATTGGAACTACTCGTATTACAACTCGTTATTGATATCATAGTAGGTAGGAGATTATCTATGATCACCATTAAATCATACTAGTAACATTGAACCTTGTGATCCCGTTCATGAAAGTAGGAGATAAGTGTAATTCAACTATGTTAATACTAACAATGTGTCCAGTGTGTTATAGTTATTCATACCAATATCGTAAGCTTCTCTAAGTAGTGTATAGCATAAACTAAGTTGTAAGCTATATTAGGGATGGTATGTTATAATACGGTAACTTATTTGCATATATAAAACACAAAATCTTACAGATCCATGAAAACATTTGTATCAAGTGAGATTAGTCATAGCCCTGCCTTTACTGTGGGGTAATCCCAAAGAGAGAAGATAATACATACCCCATAATTTTCCTAAAAGCCAAAGGGTATATTATGGTATAAAGTAATAAATCAATAACATATAATAAAAGTAAAACCATAGAGGATGCGCATTAATGCTCGACCAAACAACTCTGAGCATAACAACACAGTAAACCTAGGATGCACTATAATACTTGATCAAATAAACTTGAGCATATGAACCCTGTAGGAATTTATTCCTCTTTTTAAGCGGCATTTACATATGATTTTTAAAGGAATTTTTCCTATAAAGTCCTTTAAAAAGCATATGCATTCCTTTCTACATGTTGATATGCAGGGTTAACATCTTAATTCCATAATTTATGCATATGCTACAATAACTAAGACAAAAATCTTCGTTAGTAATCAAATCAAGCTACATTGAAGTGGACTCCTTCCTTGTCTTGTCATTGGATCTAGAATTATTTCTGAGATTGATTTCCACTATTGTAATCTGATAAGTATAATTGAGTATCGCTGAAATCCCTTGTTCCACTATTTCAGGTTGTTCAAGGAGCATGTCTTACTCCTCGATTTAGAGGATATTTATTGAAATGGGTGGTATCTAGAATTTGGTTCCACATGCCATATGACAAAGGAGTGCGATCTATTTCAACCACTTGGATCAGTGGCTACGAGATGCTTGGTGAAGTGTGGGATCCACACCAAAGGAGCAGTCAATAGAAGAGAGGGTTCTGTTGCAATTAGTTTAGAGTCATGATGGACTCTAGCCTTTCATCATGTTCTATATTTTCCTCATTTGAGAGTGAATGTGCTCTCAGTTTCAGCCTTGGAGGATCAAGGTTATACAGTTGAGTTCAGAGGACACTTAGACAATTATGGCCAAAGGGACCTATGCATATTGAGGACTCCATCATAATAGGGATTAGAGAGGGACGATTGTACAGAGTATGGGGTCCACCTCTTCGAAGATTGACAAGAGGACTTAGGGCTAGTTATGCTTCATTATTGAGGTGGCAAGAGGACCGACTTAGCAGACGCACATGGTGGGAATGGACCCATATGGAGGAGATGGGATACTCATATGACTCAACTAAGCTTTAGCAAGTAGCCACAATACAATGAACTAGAGTTTCTAGAATTTACCGTTGATAGTTAAATTGTGTAAAAGATTTGTTTTTAATTATCTTTATTAGTGTTTATTAGAATTGTTGCAGGTTTTTCATCATTACAATGGCATCTTAGCTATAACTTATTTGAAGTTTTATTATGGTATGTGCACTTTGATATTGATATATTATGATTATGTTTTGTTTCATATGCTGTAATATTATAAATACAACATAAAACTTAATTATTGTATGGAATAAATAATAACTTTTCATTTTTAATGTTTTTTGGCAGAACACGGGTCTTGTAGAAGATCTTCTTGAGCCAAATGATACATAGATATAGATTATGTTGGGTCTAGTACCGACGCATGAGATGATGGTGATGAGGATGATACAATATATACTGAGGCAAATTATGATGATGACGTTGATGATGATCATCACGATGGTGATGATGATGATGAGGCAGTTGCTAGTAGTAGCCAGTGACATATGTTATCATATAGATTGCATCATGGATATTGGTTGATATTATTGAGTTGTATCATTTTTACTTGTATCATTTGGACATGTATAATCTTGACTTGTATCATTTTGACATGTATCAGTTTGAGTTACATCATTTATCATTTTGACTTATGTCGACTGTTGGACATGTATCATTTTGACATGTTATCGATCTACTAGCATATTTGAATTTCACTTGTTTTAGTTATATATGATGATGATGTTATCAATATTGACTTGTTAATCATTTTAATTTACTGTTGAGGATCGATGTTGACAAATTCAATTAAATTATAGATATTTGACTAACTTGTTTTAATTATAAATGATGATCATGTTATAATAATTATATTGTTATTTTATATATTTTGGTTGTTGTATATTTTATTTTGATGAAAATTTAATAAGTATAATGACGTTGTTAGTTTGTATGGATGTCCATTTCCCTAAAAATTGTTTGTAACTGTTATCCTATCAAATATTTCAAATGCAATATGACTTACTCTATAATCATATAAGTTATTTAAGAGGCATGATATATTTAACTAATAAAATTGAAATAAAAATGATTAAATTAATAAGTCGAAGCAAAACAAGAAGCATTTTTGGAAGCAAAAGCAGAACCAATATTGGAATCCAAACTAGATAGAAACCATAATCAATCACCAGGATGCCTACGCAATGAGTCATTTAGCAAGTAAATTGATTCTTACTTCATAATTTATTTTTTATCAGATTACTTTTTAGAATTGAGATTAAAACTATACTTTTTTGAGAAAAAATTAAAAATTTTGTGCGATGCGTTCAAGCCTTTCGGCTGGTGCGCATTGTAAATTTTTATAGGGCGCCATGTCGATAGTGCAATCCGAATGGTTCGAACACACCGCCACACTGTAAAAAATATATATAAAACATTGAAATGGTAGCCAGTGCATTCAATATTGGAGAGCACTGGTTATCCAATGCACTTAAATGTATCGAACACACCAGTTATCCATACCTAAAAAATGAAAAATAAAATAAAATTATACGGTGCACCTAGAGCATGTCAGTGCACCAGTGTTAGTACTCTAATCTGCCATAAGCGCACCATGAACATATTCTCAATAAACAATAACATTTGGTGCATTTTGTTTAAGTGAATGCACCGTTAACGCTTACTTGAAATAAATGCACTGACAACTGAATAATATAAATCAGAGTGCCAAAATACATAATTTTACGGTGCTCCTTGGGCACATCATTGCACCGGTATCAATGCTTTGCCGTGCCATAGGCGCACCGTCATTAGTTTAGATAAAATTTTAAAATTTAATAAATGCTGTTTGCTTAAATCAATTAAGTTCACCGTATACATTGCACATGTTTTGATGAAACCCATGAGCAAGTAATTTTATTCATTTGCTTAGAAACTCATAAATTTAATGGTGTTCTTACTAGACGTCAATGCACCGGTGTTCTGTGCGCTGACATGTTTTAAGCACACCGTTAACCAAAACTTATAAAATGTCTGGGTGCGTCTTGTATTTGGTGCACCATTTAAATATTTTGAATATATATAATTATATTACCGGTGCACGATACTTATTTTAGCACACCGATGCCAATGGTTAAGATATGAAAGCACACCATAAATCAGGAGCACTGAAGGTTTTTTTGCAATATTTTTTTTTTGAATTTGGTAGAGATAATGTTCATAGATTGCTTTTACATGTATATTTATGAGACTAATTCATGTAATATGTCAAACATATACATCAATTCTATGAGGCCAGGAAGAAACATCAAGCACATGTTGATCACTATAAATTCATGAGAGAGTGGGAGGCTAGGAGAGGGAGAGCGATTTTTCGCTCGCCCCATTGAACCTCATACTAGAATCCTCTTGAGGAATGTTGGACTCCTCCATTTCTATTAGGAGGAAACATGTCTCAAGGGGGTGAGTAGATTTCTCTCCCAATTGATTGCACATTGGGATCATCAAAACCAAGATTTTTGAGTTGCTTTAGATGACTAGTACCAACCCATTGAGGAGGACATTTATATTGTCGTGTTTACTCTAGGATAGGTGAGGACTTTTTTTGTAGCAAGGACTCAGCTAGTACATGTTGAGAGATATGTCCATCCCCAGATCGTCGACCCCGCTCAATATCAGGTGCGCAGTGAGGGAAGCTAATGTGGTTTGTTATTTTTTTATGATAATTTTTTTTTCTCATAGCCAATGTCGTGTGGGTATTAACGGGAGGGGGGAGTTCCCTTTCGGTTTAGATATATTTTGTTTATTTTTTGAGAGATTTCCAGCCATTAGGCCATATTTTCATCGACACCCTCCTATGTTGATGATATATGTGTGCATGCGCATGTGGGGGGATATGATTCCCAAGAGGGGGCAACCAGAATTTCCAGTGAGCATTATCCCAGACGTTCTGGGGTTGCTAGGAAGCTTGGAGGTCACATTAGATATTGGTGCATATCCATACATGGGATTGGATTGGAGAGGGTGTCAAAACATATTATTCACCTGGGATGAGCCACCATATGATAGAGGTAAATTAAGCATTATGTTTAAATTAATCTAGTTGCATTTTATTCTATTTATACTTAATGCAAATGAAATATATTTAAAATTTTTATATTAAACTCATGTTTAATGAAATTGTATAATTATTATTGTCATGTATTATATATTTTATAGATATCGAGACTTTTGATGGTGATGTCCATCCTCCATCGGCTTAGAATGAGGAGGACATGGATGTGGAGGCAAATCATCCTGAGGTTTCCCAGTTAGGTTCTAGAACTGGCTGACACACGCCAAAGGATAGGTTTTGACAAGACGTCATTGATCTAATAGCGAGATTTCTAATAGATGTGGGGATTTAGCCTGTACCTCCTATATACATTATTTGTGACCCTTGATTTGTGGAGTTGTAGAGGATGCTTCCTCGTGATTTGAAGAACATGAAGCAACATGTTGTTGGAGCATGTGATGTTATATTTTCTTGTCATCATAGCATTTCTTCGACACATGTGGGTATAGATCCTTGACTGGCTCCTAGTCCACCTCCTTCTCCATCAACTACTCTGACTACTGATGTATCCTCAACATAACGTTCACCTCCTCCTCGACCTCCACTTCCTCCTCCACCTCCGACATCTCATTCACCTCCTCCTGATCCTCCTTTATCATCTCAGACATCTCCTCCACCTCCCCCTCCTTCGACGAATCCAACATATGAACTATTATACATATCTAAATGACTAGCCTTTGTAGATCCATTAGCTCCCCATGATCCTCATTTACTAGTCCCCTCATCTTTGGAGAGGATGCTCAGATTGCGAGAGATGATCGATATTCATAGAGATGTCTTTCCTACTAATATACATGCTAGTTTATTTCCTAGCATAGGTAATGATCATGCCTTTGGCTCTACTGCTGGAGGTGCCAATACATTTGGTGGGTTGACAAAAAGTGATGATGATATGGTTATGGGGGTGGACTAGACATGTATATATATACACACTTCATTTCCCATTTTGCAGATGTTGATGTTTATTTATATGTTTATGGTCATGATCACGTGTATGTTAGGTCGGGTTCGATGATGCTCATTAGATGTTTGTGTTTTCCATTTTGCAGATGTTGATGTTTATTTATATATTGATGGTCATGATGTGTATGTTAGGTCAATTTTGATGATGTTCATTAGATGTTTGTGATGGTTATGTTAGAAAGCAGAACTTGTGTTTTGCTACATGTTATTATTAGATCATATGTGTGTTAGATGATGTTTAAATATGTAATATGTATATGTTAGATGAATATGTAACGTAATGTTTATGATGGTACGTTCATCCTTATTTTTATTGTTTTTATGTTAATGATGGTATGATGATGTTTGTTAGATGGTGACAATGATAGTGATGGTATGTTTATGTTTACATAATATAATTGAATAAAAATACCATTGAATTAAATATTTTCATGAATTTTGTATTGATAATGGATGAAGTTGTGGAAACTACATGATTTATGATTGTTGTATAATTTGTCGTAGTATCATGTTTATAATTGTTGTATAGTTTGTCATAGTATTATGTTTATGTAATATTTGTTTTTTAATTGGTTTTCATATAGTTCTCATATAATTTGTATGGACATTTTAATTTATTGTAAATTTCTTAATAATGTAGTAAAAATTTTCGTAATATTATACTTATATAATAATATATATTGTTTTGTTGTAACTTTATGTTGAGGATTATGAAATAATATACAATGAGACTTAATTGTAAGGAAATGAAGTCTTGAGACTTAATACTTATACAATTTGCAGGACAAGGCTTCCATTTGGTGGGATCAACTAATCCAAGTAAATAATATTAAGGAAAAGAAGATTACATTGAAGTAGTAGAAGTATTTATTTGAACATTACTATGGGAGGAAGATGGAGGAGTTATTTGAACTCAAGCTTGGAAATATGTCTATGGAGGAATATGAAAGGAAGTTTTTGAAATTGCTTAGGTATGTTAGATTCCCAAAGGATGAGAAAGTAAAGATACAAATATTTTTGAGTGGATTACCTTCATTTTTCAAAGAAAAACTTTAATTTGATGAGCTCAAGACTTTTGACAGAGGCGATTCAGAAAGTAAAATGTATATATGAATAGAACAAAGACAAAGTAGTTTTTCACAAGTCTGGGAGGTGCAAGCAAAAATATAAACAAGATCAGAGGAAGAAAGGGCTTAAACCTCCTTTTCTCAAGAACTAGTGAAACTCATATCAACAAAGTAATCCAACTCAACAGGGACCCTAGATGGAAGATTCTTGAGAGAGAGGAACAAAAGAACAACTCAAGTGTTGGGGATGTGAAGGAGATCATATGTTTAGAGATTGTCCTTGTAAGGGAGACAAAATGAGGAATATGTGGAACATTCAAGAATCAAGTACATTAAAGGATATGGCTAGAGTCATTCCCAAAATCTATGGAACTTTGGATAATAGACATGTATAACATCAGTCCAATATGATTGAGGTTGAAGGTAAGATTGACAATCAACCTATTGCCATTTTTATCAGTTTAGGGAAAAGTCATAGTTATATTTCTTCTAAGTTGGTTGAAATATTTTAGTTAAATAAAAGTAAGCATTATAATCATGGTTGGTTCAATTAGATACTGGAACCAAAAGGAAAATCAATAATATAGTAATGGGATGTCCATTAGAAATGAATGGAATCCATACTTTTGCAAATTCGAACATAATTCCTCTTATTTCATATGATGTGATTATTGGGATGGATTGGTTGGATGCCATAACAATACTCTTACTTTCCTTGATGAAGAAGGAGAGCAAAATATAGTGAACGGAATTCCAAGGTCTATTTCCAAAAGGAAGGTTTAAAATATGCAATTAAAAATGTGTTTTAGAAAATGATGTCAGTTGTATGTAGCTCATGTGGAAGAGTAGAAAAAAAAATGGCCCCAACTTGGAATACTTTCTAGTATTACTGGAATTCACTAATGCGTTGGAAGAAATGCCAGGTTTTCCACCTAAAAGAGACATTTATTTCTTTGTTGACTTGGTACTTGGAGCTACTCTAGTTTCCAAAGTATCTTACAAAATGAGTACACCTGAGTTGAAGGAATTATAGATACAAATAGAGGTGATGTTGAGAAAATGATACATACACCCTAGTGCATCTCCTTGGGTAGCACCAACATAGTTTGTAAAGAAGAAGGATGGAACGTTAAGCTTTGTATTAACTTGAGACAGTTAAATAAATTCATTGTGAAGAAGAAATATCCTCTACCCAGAATTGATGAATTGTTTGATCATCCAGAGAAAGTAAGGATTTACTGAAAGATGGATATGAGTTCAGGTTATAATCAAGCAAGAATGAAGGATGAAGACATAAACAAAACAAACTTTCAAAACTAAATAGGGTCATTATGAGTTTGTATTGCTTCCATTTAGATTAAAAAATACACCAACTACCTTAATGTGCTTAATGAATGGCAAATTTAGGCAATATTTTAATATGTTTTTTATTGCGTTCTTAGATGACATTCAAATTTATTGAAAAATAGTGGAGGCGAATGAAGAACATTTAAAATTAGTACTACACGTACTAAGGGAGAATCAACTTTATGCTAAGTTGAGTAAATCTTCATTTTATTAGAAGCGGATTTAGTATTTGGGACACATCATATTTAAGGAAGGCGTAGCATTAGATCCAAAGAATATTGAAGCTATCATGGGATGGCATACATCTAGAAGTGTATCATATGTAAGGTTATCTATACGATTGTCAGAATATTACACACGATTCACAAAAGGATTCTCAAAAGTGGCATGTCAAATTACTTCACTAAGGAAGAAAGGCGTCAAATTAAAATGGACACCACAATGTAAATAAAGTTTTCAGCAGCTAAATAGATTTCTCACCAATACACCAATTCTTAAAATTCATGATCCAAATGAATATTTTGTGGTAATTACAGATGCTTACAAAGAAGGAGTTGGTGGAGTGCTCATGAAAAATGGACATGTGGTTTGTTATGAGTCTAGGAAGCTAAAGGAACATGAGAAAAATTGTCACACACAATTTAGAGTTGGTTTCTATAGTGAATGCCTTAAAAATGTGGAGACATATCTCATCAGTAGGAAGTTTGAATTCATGATAGACCAGAGTGGGTTGGAATTCTTGTTTCAAAAATAATATGTTGAATGCCAGACAAACAATATGGCCGGAATATATTTGTGAATTTGATTTGGAAATTAAACATATAAAATCGAAAGAGAACAAGGTTGCAGATGCACTCAGCAAGAGAGTACATGTAATGCATGCTATAACCAGTAGCATGTGTAAATCAAATTATCTTAAGGTAAAAAAATGATTGCAGTAGGTAAATGTGCAATAGAAAAATGAAGGTTACAGGATGGAAGGTGATGGTATTCTTATACATAAAAATAAACACTTTGTTCTCAACTCTATGGAATTAAGGAAACTGATAATGACTGAGATGCATAAGGTAAATTCCATATGTAGGACACACTAGATATCAAAACACAATTGCAAAAGTGATAAGTCAATATTTTTTGGACTGAAATGACAAAAGATGTTGTTGTGTATATAACAAGGTGCAAGGAATGTCAGAGAGTAAAAGAGGATCACATTCATCCAACAAGTTTTATACAAGAACTACCAATACTAGAATGGAAATGCAGGATGCGGTGACCATTGACTTCATCACTAAATTCACCAAGACAATAAAACAACATGATTTCATCATGGTAGTGGTGGATACGTTAATGAAGGTTTCCCACTTCATTCCAATCAAGTCAACACATAGGACAACTAACATAGCAAGGATTTATATAAAGTAAATTGCCAAGTTACATGGTATATCAAAGGCCATTGTATCGTATAAAGATCCAAATTAGTTTACTTCAAATTTATGGAAGGGTTTTTTCAAATAATTTGGAACAAATTTAAATTTAAGTAGAAAATATCATCCTTGGACCAACAGACATAATAAGAGGGTTAACCAAGTTATCAAGGATACACTAAGGATGTATGTGATGAATCGACCATATAATAGAAAAAATTACTTGTACTTGGGTGGAGTTTGCATACAACAATGGGTATTATGTTTCTTTGAAGAAAGTGCAATACTCCAATCAATTGGGACAATATAGTAGTCTAAATAGCAATTGGGATAGAATTGCTCAAGGAAACAAAAGAACAGATTATGAAGTTTGGACAAAATTTAAATACAACATAGGATATATAGAAAAGTTATGTAGAAAAAACTAGAATGGCAAGAGAATTTAGAGTTGGTGATCATGTGTACCTAAAAGTCAGGTCGAAAAATAGTTCATTAAAACTCGAAATTTGTCTTAAGTTGGCACCTATATATTCTGGGTTGTTTGAAATATTAGCTATGATAGGACATGTTTCATATGAGCTTTCTTTGTTTGCTTGCATAAAAGTGCATAATATATTTCATGTGTCATTATTGAAAAATTATATACCTGATCCTAACCACATTATTTATTGGGTTGTGATTCAGGTGGAACTGGAAGGAGATATTTCAGTGCATCCCATGCACATCCTCGATAGGATTATTACATTGCTCAGGAGTAGAGCCATAGGGAAGGTAAAGGTCCAATGGACACATTACATCCATAAAGAAGAAACATGGGAATTGGAGGATGTGATGCAAGAGGCATACTTGCATTTGTTTTGAAAATTTTGTTGTAATGTTCTTGTAAATATACATGTTCTTGATATTCATCGAGGATGGTGCATAAATTAAAGGGGAGGGGAATGTAACACCCTGTTATTTACCTCAAGATGTAAATATGATGTAATTATGTAAAGGTTAGAAGACGTATATGAATTTTCTAGGATGACTGAATATATTGTAAATATGTACATTTTCTTTTTAATATAAAAATATTTGACAATTGCAAGTGAAGAAGGACGAAGAAGAGATGGGGGGATATGAATCCACATGTGGGAATCGTGATATGGGTTAATAAGGGATTATGACCCTAGTGGACTTTAGTTATACCTTAGCCTTTATTAACCTTTTAACCCAAAGTCCCTTAACCATAGTTATGAGAGTCACTTTAATTAATCATGGACTAATTATCTTAATTGAGTATTAAGAGGGAAAAGTGGGCTATTATGGGAAATCCATGTGCCAAAATAAAACTATGCACATTTAATGTTAGAAACTCACTTCATTTAGGATTCATTCATTATAGATTCCAAATAGGAAGAGCATCCATGCCATGGTAGTTTCAGTTATTAAACCAAAGAAATATTAATTTTTCAGAAGCTAATACTCGAGCTGTTATAGCTTAAAATGGTACATCTCTACCTTTGACGACTTTCCCATGATTTCGTCGCATGTTGACACTTCCATGACGACACTTCATGAAAGTCGCTGAAAAAACACCTAACTTGGAGGAGCCATATCCAGATTTCTATAACTCTGTTTAACCTCTTCCCTATACCGTTTGAAATTTATTAAAGCCAGCGAAAACTTTCCAGAAGAATCTAAAGTCTGAAAATGCCCAGAAGTACCCTAAAAATGAGCATCTTTGACCCATTTGCAACTTGTCCTACATGGTACCCGTGAATTTCACCTCTGTACTCGTGACTTTCCCTTCATGTTACCCGTGAATACCCTGAATTACTATTGTATTCATGAATTTTATGCAAGTGAACCCGTGAATTCCTTTACATTCGTGACTCCTGTTACTACAGCCCGCAATTTCGGGTTTGCATTCGCGACTGTTTTCACTGCAACCCGCGAATTTGTCCTATACATGTCAAAAATGGATGTTTCTCTAATTTGGGTCATTTGGGTGGTTATGAAACTGACTCCTTCGGTTGTAACTAATTTTTCTTCGACCCTATCTCTTCAGAAATGTATAAATAGAGGTAGAGAGGTCCATGAGAAGGGACTTGAATCTTTGCATTGTTATGCTGGAGTAATTGGGACTCTCTTTCCCCCACCTTTGCCCTAGATTTCCATCCTTGTGTTGCATAGCTTGGAGGTTGAGTTCCTTGAAGAAGAGATACAACAGAACCAATTCAAGGTTTCATGAGGTGTCTGACTTGGAGAAGGTATAATTGTACTTCTTCCATGTTTAATAAAGATGTGATGTCCTTCTTCTTCCCAAAGCACTATCTAATGTATGTTATACTTTTGTTTGTGATGAAATGTTTATGGTGATTAGATTAGTTTTTCATATGGCTTTGATTATCATTGCTTTACATTTAGTCATATTGGTTTGAGGAAGGTATACTGCGTTTTGCAGGTCTCTTGGACCAAGAGAAGGATTGAAGGGATTCTTGGATTAACCTCCATTTGGATAACGTATGGGCCATTCTAATCTCAGAAACTTGTTTATATATACTTGCGGAACTATATGCATCTCTCTTTGAACCCCGATATGTTGATGGCCTCTTAAACCCTAGCCATAGGAAACTTTCCTCTACAACAGAACTGGAAACTCCATTGGGGAAATCCTTGTCTGTTTTGGGTTTCTCTGTATTTCTTCCAGTCTTTTGTAATGTTTTAGGTCCTTCTTACAAGCTAGGAACACCTTTTGAGTCTATTAGAACACCTTCCTTTCCCTCCTAGGTCAGTTTTTTACTCTTGTTGTGCTTTCTGCCACCCATTCGCAGGCTGTAGACTGAACAGTCACGAATCTCTGATGTATTTGTGACCTTCACTACCTGCCACCTTTCTATCATTTGTGGCATGCCTTAAGGCAACTCGCGAATGCACCTGAAAATGTGTTTTTTCATCAATTTTAGGGTTTTTTGGGTGATTTGAGGGTTGTCTTTGGGGTCTTCAAGGGTCCTATGCATGTGCATGACCCCTGAGAGTTTGTTTCATCTCTATTAGGTTCTCTTTGTCTATCTTGTAAGTCTATTTCAAGTCTTTGAACTTGTTTTGTTGCCTTCACCCCCACTTCCTTCTTTGGCTTGACCTTGTTGGATAAGGTACTAAGCAGGCTATGTTTGCAGGTTTAGATTGATTCTTGGGAATTATTGACCTTTGTTTATGTCAGTAGTATTGCTTGGTCTCTTCATGCCAAATTTGTTGACTTGTTTAGCTTTGAGAGCTTTCCTTCCAAGAGAGGTTATATCCAACTTTAGGGCAAACTAGGGCTTGTTTGTGGGGTGTAGAGTAGTTGTCTATTTGCTTTGCTTACATTATTTGCTTGCATTAGTTGATAGGCTGTTTTTTATTTTTCATTTATAAAAGAAAAATAAAAAGAACATGTATTTTCTTTATATGCATGTAGATTATGGTTTTGTCTTTAATGCACCGCATATCATTATTCTGGAAAAAATAAAAAGAAGCTTTTCTTTTGTGGCTTTCAAGTTTCTATTTGAAAAAGAAAGAGAATAGTTTTTTTCTTTTTACATTTCATTTCTCTTTGCTTAGTCATCTTGTTTCAACTTTGAGTCAAAACACCATTGGTTTCACCTCCATCGCCCTTTGAGTAATCAACAACCCTTTAAAATGAATGCTTAATATTTAAAATATATCAGTAATTGTTTGTTTCTAAGGACGTCACACACTAGTCTAGGCTAGTGTTTTGGGTTAGGGATATCTTAACTGCCCAAAAATTCAAACTCAAACATAGTGGCATGTCTATTAGGAAATCCAAATTTGTTGGGAAAGACACCGGAAATCTCCTCTCACATAGGATTGAAGCACGAGGTCGTGCGATACTGAGCTGTTCGAGGTACCCCTCCTCTTCTCAGTAAAGCATACCAAAGATTTTGCACATTTGAGGACTTACTCAATACCTTCTCCCGACCTCATATGGTGCCTGGTACTGTTTAGGTTTCAGGTTTAGCTACCCTGCCCATGTAAATCGATTGGACTGATGATTGTTTCACCAGACTTTCTCCGTGATTTTGGTAGACTTAGTATCTTGTCTGCTAGGATCTTACACAGGTGGTAATGGAAGGCTATTTCCATTGCTCCTAGGGTAGAATTGGAAGGTAACCTCAGTAGATAATCTAGGAGGGAAGTTGGGTGATTCCAGCGCTTGCACCTAGAGGGATATTCACAAGACACCAAGTAACTACTATCCTTCCTTCACTGGTTAGTTTTGGGCCCTCATCATCTGAGACTTTCCTTTGGAAGGCATCTTTGTTTTCCCGGATTGATACTTGGGTATTTTTTTCTAGTGGTGCGTTCTTTGTACTATTGGTTTCCAGTCGACCTCAGAATTTCTCTTCTGGTTTGAAACTATGACTAACACCCCTTTGAGCACCAACCAAGTGTTCCCCATGCCGGGAACTACATGTACTATTCCTCTCATAGGGAATGTTGGTGTTCCTTTGATGGCCACCTTGAATCTGCGTGGATTCACCCTAGGGCTACCAGTGTGGTTGTTTTCCACTCCAACTGTTCTGAATTCTCCTGATGCTTCTCAAGTAAGTTCCTTATATCAAGGGAATCAAAACACTGTTTCCACCTGTAGTTTCCTCTCCTCCTCCTTCTACCTCATGCGGTGAAAGTACTAATACTAGTAACCAATATTCTAAAAGGAGTAAAATAAGGAAGAATAGGAAGACTCGAAAGCAAGGGGGCACCCGTTCAAACTCTGTGGGTCAAGTTGAACCTCGCCACCCAACCTCTGCAGTGCATGCTGGGGGAACCTATCCAAACTCTGTAGGTCATGTTGGATCTAAGCACTCAACCTATTCAATTCAAGTTGATATTAATCATCCAACCTCTACAGGTTATGCTGGTGGGATCCTTACAACCTTTCCATGTCATGTTGGATGCAGTCACTCAGCCTCTGCAATTCAAGCTGAGGGCACCCATTCAAACTGCACAGGTTAAGTTGAACCTCCCCATCCAAACTCTATAGGTCATGTTGGATCCAACCACCCATCCTTTACCGGTCATGTTGGGGGAACACACTCAACCTCTACAAAGCATGTTGATCCTACCCGTCCAACCTCTGTAGCCCATGTTGGACCCAATCACTCAACCTCTGCAGTTCATGCTTAGGGCACCCGTTCAACCTCTGTAGGTCAAGTTGAACCTCCCCATACAACCTCTGCTGGTCATGTTGGATCCAGACTCTCAACCTATGTAGGTCATGATGGGGTAAAAACTCTCAGCCTCTATGGGTCATGCTGAGAGAAAACAGTTAGCCACTGCAAGTGATGTTGACACTATTGAAAAGACTAACCATTCAAAACACAAGCCCAAGTTTCCTTGTAAGATTTGTG
The DNA here is from genome assembly GCA_001517045.1 of Pseudotsuga menziesii. Taxonomy (NCBI): domain Eukaryota; kingdom Viridiplantae; phylum Streptophyta; class Pinopsida; order Pinales; family Pinaceae; genus Pseudotsuga; species Pseudotsuga menziesii. The sequence continues at coordinate 105,013 of LPNX011189503.1, read as the reverse complement.
AGGCATACCACCTTACTTATCAATGCCCTGCAATCACAGACGTACAAAGAGTTTGGTTCCAAGTTCATCCTATTTTTTAACACCCTGAAGTTTTTCAACAATCAACCTCTCTTAGTCAGGTTGGACCCAATCACCCTACCTTTGGTGGTCATGTTGGGGGTAAACAATCAGCCACTTCTAGTCATCTTGACACCATTGAAAAAACTGGTCATTCGAAAGGCAAACTTAAGTTCCCTTGTACCTTATGCGAGGGAGATCATCTTACTCACCAGTTCCCTGCTATTGCACAGGTTCGAAGAGTGTGGTCTGATACTCAAGAATATCATGTTCCTAAACAAACTGAAGCTTCTCAACAACCTACTCAACCTTAGGTTGACCAAGTGGTCGAACCTTCCCAGTTTTTGGTTCACCCCACTCTTCCTTTGGAGACTTACCCTTATGTGATTGAACCAATGTCATCTTTGGTCAATCCCACTCTCCCTTCAGAGAGTAACTTTCACAAAGTGGTTGAATCAATTCCATCATCGATCAATCCCACTCTTCTTATGGAGAGTGAAATGTCTGATAGTCACATTTTCTTCACTGCTAGTTCAGAACTTACTGAACAAGGGGGCACTGAACTCACTTCGAATGAATCCCAACCAAGCTCTCGGATTGCTTCCTTTGATTGGGATAGCCTAGTTGATCTGCACCTTCCTTCCAATGCACCTTTCCAGATAAAGGTCAAAGTTGGACAGTACATGATTCCTTGTTGTATTTTTTTATGTAGGAGCCTCAATTAGTATCTTGTCTGCTCATTCTTGGCGAGGCATGGGATCTCCCAAACTTGTATCGACTACTAGTTCGTTACTATATTTTGATAGAAGAACTAGTATATCCTTGAGAATTCTTGCTCAAACACCTATTACTTTGGGTGGGAATACCACCTTAGTTTATTTGATGGTGATAGAGGACCCCTTGGACTTCAATATGCTCCTTGGGCATGATTATGTTTATTCCATGCAGGTTATGGTGTCAACATTCTTTCATGTGATGTACTTTAATCATGGCGAAGAAATTGTCACTATCGATCAATTGGTTTTTAATGATCCTTCTCCTGACCCAATTAGAGACCATTTTTTATTATTATTATTGATTCCCAGTGTCTCTATAGACACTACCCCGCCACGGGTGAGCTATGTGGCGTCATATCTCTTGCATTCAATTGCCACTGAAGAGAAGCCTCTATGTTCATGTTTACCTTCTCAGGACATGGTCCAAACAATTGACCAGGTGATCCATCCTATACAGACTTTGGAGCCTGCTCTCCACTCTATTGATCCAACTGAAAGTTTAGACATGTTTCATATCTGGGATGGTCTCCTTCCATATGATGAAGTATTCCTAGAGTATTTGATACATTCTGACCTTCTTTTGGATGTTGATTCAATTGTGACTAAGTCTAACCCTGGTTTGCTTAGTAATCCTAATATTCCCATGGATCGGTCTTTTTATGTTGGCCTTGTTGAATCCATTGACTCTACCTTCGAACACCAAGTCATTGATCTTGATGAGTTTGATTTTTCTTATGAATTTTTCAACTCCTGTGATACTGAGTTTGTTTCTGCGGACTCTATATCCCTTGTTTATTTTTTCTTTTCTTCTGAGGTTGATCTTATTGATCATAAATCCTTGGATCTTGGCACTATATAATCCTCTTTGATTGATTTTTCCTTGACTACACCTTATGTAGAAGATAGCAAAGTTGCATGTGTTTCTACCAAAGTGACTTGCATCAGATCTTTTCTTTTGAATATGATCCTGATGTTGTTGTTTCTTGGAGACATGATTTGTAGTTGGATCCACAATTGTTTATTGACCTCGTATTATTGTTCAATCAATAACTGCACCTGCTAATGTACCATTCTCGCACTTATGAGCCTGATTCTGAATTCCATGCTTTTAGCTGGTTGTATAAGCCTTCATCTCTACTCTCATCATCGCTCAACCTTGTAACATTTTTCCTTTGCAACTTGACACCTTTTTCCTTGAAGAGATCTTACCCAAGTGTCTTTATCTTTCTCATGTTCCTTGCATTATGCTTAGGTCTATTCCTTGCGCTTGGAACTAGTTTTGCCTACCTCTAACACTCATCTCCTCGCATTTAGAGCATTCTTTATGCTCTCCTTTGAGCTCGCTAAAAAAATTAAGGAGGCCGCGAGTTGACTTTTCTGGACTTGTTAAAAATTCACGGAAAAAGATATGGAGTTATCTTTAAGCCCTGGTATGAATCCTTAAAATTAACTAGATTGTTGAGTTAACTTGTTTGTTCATACTCATTAAGATAAATTGGACAATCATCCACATCGGTGGTAGGTTATCTCTTTTTCAGACCATGTGGATTATTTACGAGAAAGGAATACTCTGTTTTCTTGACAAGATAGAATAGTATCTTCAACCATAGGTTTATCTCTTTTCCAAACCTAGAGGACTAAACTTATGGAAAAGACCCTTTTTGAGCTTAGTTTTCTCTTTTTCATGCTCTGGACCTAAACATGAAAAAGATTTCGAGCATTCTTTATGTCTTTGTCATGCTTGCTAAACCCTATACCAAAGCATCGAGTTTACTGTTTTCCGTACCATTCTCGTAAATAAATGGAACTTTCTGAGTTATCTTGCTTTCCTTCACACTCATTAAAACAAGAGAGTTCTGCTCGCTTATGAAGGAGCGTCGGTCTGGTGATAGTTTACCCCTTTTTCGAACCTTTCCAACTAACTGCAAAAAAGGAATGCCTTAGTTCGCTTGGGATAAGAGAGTTCTCATCTGTATTGTTTTACACTTTTTCGGACTTAGGAGACTAAATTTACGAAAAAGCACCCCCTTGGGGTCTTCTTTGGATTTTTCAGACTCTCTAAACTATGAAAACATCGTCGAGCATTCACTAATTCGGGCTCGTAAAATCCACGAATCAGTGCTTTATCAAGCATTCTTCTATTTATTCTTCGAGCTTGTCAAAAATGAAGAAGGTCCCGAGTTTTCTATCTTGGACTCGTTAAAACTTTACAAGAAAGAGGGAAGGGAAGTTCATTCACATGTTTTTACATCGTGGCAGCAAGTCTTGTCTCCTTGAACAAAGCACCAGTTTTGAGTCTATCAACAGTTGGATCTCAGTTTTTTACCTTATCCCAATTCATAGTTTTTACTCCTCCAGTTGGTCTCCTTTCCAATTATATGGGGAATCTATCAATGTCTCCTACATTGCAGAGTTGTATCGTTGGTCTCTTTGTGTCAAAATCTGCCTAAGTCACTTTTGTTTTGTGCCCATTGTTCAAAGATAAAACTTTGTCATCCATTCAATAGTTTCCTTGACCTTTTGTGTCGGCCATTCCCTGGTATCAGTTCATTACATTATGTCGTCGGTTGTCCTTGTCGTAAAATTTTGTACCAATTTGATCTAATCAGTCTTTGACTTACCTCGTGTTGGATGATGAAGGATGCATTAATGCCTTCCTTCCAACATATCTCTTCCTATCGACGTCAATACGTCTTTCTTTGGGAATGAGATTTAGATTTTATAACAGTACCTTGGGGATTGTAGTCATTAGTGGAAATTTCCCTCGCTATTGGGTAGTGGGAATACCTTAATGTCTCCTACTAAATGGATTCTTCAGGTGTTCGACTTCAAGTCCTTTTATTCACACTTGTTAGAATGTACTAGATATATTGGGGACAATTTTCATTAATGGTGGTTTCTGTTAATTTACATATGCTAAGCTAGATCATTAGTATTTCATTTTGATTTCATAACAAAAGCATATAAACAGGTTCACTAAAATATAGACAAGCACAACCATACAAAAGGAACACAAATATTTATCCTGGGAAAACCCTAAAGGGAAAAACCCAGCAAAATCTTCCTCAATATAGATGCCCCAAAAAGATAAAAGGTAAAACCAACAAGGAGATCAAAGCCTGATCCTCCTCCTTCTCCAGCTACTCTTCTCTTCTCCACTAATGTGCTACACAAGTGAGAATGTGTGTTCCAAATGAGGAGCGCTACACCTCTATTTATATTCATCCGTTCACTTAAATTAACTCATTCGACATGTAGGCTCGTGTTAAATCATGTAGGATCGAGTTACACATGTAGGCTCAAGTAACCACACTGGGGTGCTAATGAACCACCTTTACAATTAGAGGGGACTACCTCATGACTCTTATTAGTTCTTCCGATTAGAAGCATCGGGGTACAAAGTAATACAAGTGGTTCTCCTGGTAGGACCATCGGGGACCACAAAAAATACATATAGAATATTCTTCGAAGTTACAATATTTCAATAGTTTCCCTCACATTTGTTAACGATTCTCATCATTGACCAATAATCAAACAGTTTCCTCCATGTTCGACTTCAGCTCCTTTATTCGCATTGTTAGGATTCGTACCTTTGGGCGGTTTGGATTGAAGACCTTTGGTCGACAGTAGCATCGTCATATTTTTGCTATTTCCCAATTTGCACAAGACCTTGTCACACTTCATATGACATTTTCTAAGACATATATCCACCTTGTATTCTTATGGCTATGATCGATTATTGAGCATGGATCCACCTTGTTCACTTGTGGACATGACTCTTTTAGATTTGATATGGCACATTTTCACATATTGAGTGACCATGATAGTTACATCAATTATACACATGTTCGATCCGCCTGTATCTTTATGGCGATGATTTGTATATGGACCTGTATGTCCCAGAGATCAGTTTTTCTGACATTTATCTCTCTTTTAGGTACCTCGGTTTGAGCCTTTCAATATGGGATTATTTGCTCTCTCCATACTCAATCGTTTCCTTTATAATGTATTTCGGCTATCGTATTTCCCTCTAACCTCATACATTAGGGGGCATCTGTTATAGTTTAAAATGACACATCTCTTCATGTGACCACTTTCTCATGATTCTGTCACATGTCGACACTTCCATGATGACACTTCATGAAAGTCACTGAAAAAACACCTAACTTGGAGGAGCCATATCTATATTTTTGTAACTCCATTTGACCTCTTCTCTACACCGTTGGAAAGGTATTTAAGTTAGGAAAAACTTTCTAGCAGATTTCAAAGTTTGAAAAATCCCAGAAGTACCCTAAAATGAGCATCTTTGACCCATTCATGACTTGTCCTACATGGTACCTGTGAATTTCAGCTCTGTACTCATGAATTTTCCTTCATGTTACTCGCGAATACCACGAATTACTATTGTATTCATGAATTTTATACAAGAGAACCCAAGAATTCCATTTCATTTGCGACTCTTGTTACTGTAGCCCACAATTTCGGGTTTGCATTCGCAAGTGTTGTCACTGCAACCCATGAATTTGTTCTATACATGTAAAAAATGGATGTTTCTCGAATTTTCGGTAGTTTGGGCGGTTATGCAGCTGAATCCTTCGGTTGTAACTACTTTGTATTCGACCTTATCTCTTTAGAAATGTATAAATAGAGGTAGAGAGGTCTACAATAAGGGACTTGAATCTTTGCATTGTTATGCTGGAGGAATTGAGACTCTCTTTCCCCCGCCTTTGCCCTAGATCTCCATCCTTGTGTTGTAGAGATTGGAGGCTGATTTTCTTGGAGAAGAGAAACAACAAAACCAAAGCAGCTAGGAAGTCTCGATCATGTGGACCAACAAATCGAGCACCCATTAAATATATATATATATATATATATAACTCGTAATTTCACTTTTCTTTTCCTTATTTTTTCCATCATATGCAAATATTTCTGGTTATAAAGGAGCTTTCAATTGATAAGTGTAACTATAGGCTCGACGATTATTATGCTCCATTCTACCTTGAGCAACATGGGATACATTTGAATCCAACATTATTCTACAAGATAACTAAATATACTCGAGGGAGAGGCATGAAGGAGTCGAGGGATCGATTCACACAAAATAAGATATGCGTGGGGATCCAGAAGCACAATACAAAATAAACACTATCATGAATATCGTAACTTGTAGATAAAAACTATCATGCAAACTAAGTTATTTTATTCTATATATTGTGATGTACATAAGATTTTTTTATATTATTTAAAAAAACAAATTCAATAACTAATATGAATTACGTAAAAAATAATTGTAGAGAAATAAAGAACATATTATTTAGAAGGAAATATTTATAATTGCACTTTCTTGAGGGATTTGATCCCATTAAAATGAGTCCAACACTTTACAAATATGCTATTTGTTAATATATAGTTTCAATGTTTTTCAATAATAAACTTTTAACTTTTCAAAGGGGTTAGATTTATTGGTGAAAAACAAGGGGTTTTTTTAATTAGTGGGTAAGGTCCAATTTCCTCGAGGTCTTAGTTTGAAGCCATGGGGCCACCATGAGGTGGTTGTCAAACATGTGGTTCTACCTAGACAAATTGTATTAAATGATCTCATGACCTACGCACACATAAGTGGATCAAAGGCCACCTTCGTCTCTTTCAAAATTTAAGAAGAGTTGGAAAATGCAGGAAGAATTATCTTTGACCCCGGAGGGAAAGAATTGATCGTATTTTATTGGGGGCTTCGTTTTACCACAAATAACTATGCCAAGTTGTATTCTCTATAATCCGGATTGGAGATCACATCAACAATGCAAATCTCTTGATTAATGTTATTTGGGGGCTCTCTTTTGGTAATCAAATAGCTTCACAATGGTTTCTATCAATATCAAAGAGTCCAACATTGAATTATCTCAGGGGTGGAGAAAAATTTGAAGTGAATCAAAGACCTATATTTTTGGAATATTCGACGAAGTAACAACATTGAGGTAGAAAATTTTTCCAACAAAGCATCTCTTAGACAAAGGGCTTGTCAGGTGAAATAATGGTCCACCTCAATGTATGTGGAGAGCGTAGTGTTTGGCAAAGGTATGGATCAACCCCCCTATTACTCGATTTGCAAATGGGGAAAAATACATCAAATCAATCTTCATATGAATGTTGAAACATGATACATGCATGGGTTGTGTGAGGTACGTGGATGATATCTCTCCTAGATAGACACCATACTATACCATTTAATTTGCACCCTTTCAGCGTTATTTCCAACATGTTCTCTTCTCTTCATCTATTGAAAACTATGGTTCGTGCGAGGGGCATTATAATGTGGGTGTGGGGAGTTGATATGCGAGGATGAGATCGATATTGGCACATGGATGGCCTTGGGCAGGTATATGGCATATATTTTTGGTTCAGATCATATCTTCCTTTGGCGTCGACGTGTAAGTTTCAAGGAGGTTAGAGGTGGGAATTCTTCAGAAGGAGTGCCTCTGAGTTCGAAGGTGGATATCTATGGTAAGGAGGACAATCGACTTTTTCATCTTAAAGTATTTCTTTGAACATTTGGGCATAGAATATGTATGGCGGATAACAAGCATGACTTGATGGTTGGGTAAAGACAAGCAATTCTTCACGGAAGTGGGAGAAATCAAGGCCTTTATTTCTGAGCTTGAAAACATAATGGAGAGTGGTTGAAGAGGGACAAATGGTACACACTATGTCACAGGCTTTGCCTGCACCAACTTTTTCTATGGTCAACCAAGCCGTGTGGTACTGCCCAGAAGCCTCCCAAGGCTAACACTAGCTTGGGTGCTCTTCGACAAACTATGTTGAAACCAACAACAAAAACTTTGCTTAACACTTTGTTTGTCAACACTTGCCACTGGTTACACTTGTTACTTAGTCAATTATTAATTTAGAAATTTTCACAAGTATAACATATGCACCATGGAACAATAGATAAGAGATAGCACAAATAAAGTGGCAACATCCCCAAATAAGCTTGCCACAAGATTTTATATAAAATAGTAATTTACAGAATTTACAATAGTAGAATGGTAGGGGCGCTCGTAGGCTATCCTCCTACTTGGTGCACCCAACAAGACATCATCAAAGAAACCCCAAGAATTTATAAAATATTCTTGCATGCATGTTAACTGTCATGAGCTTCCAACTTGATCCTGCTGCACCTATTCTCCAAGCCATGATGCACAAGTCATGGGCTACTCCAATGTATCCTTTTCATGTTTGCTACAAAAAGGATCCCAAGTCGAGTTCCCATGAGTGCTACGTGCACTCCAGATGTAGCCTACATAATACTATCGTGGATGTTGAACTCTCTCTTGGGAGAGCTCTCAGCTCCTTCACTTTCCTCTTCTTGGATTCTTTTTCCTTGCTCTCTTGCCACACATATACGCTTCCCATCTGATGGGTGTGACTCTTGTGTGGTCACACGCTTGCTTAGCACCCACGTTAAATTCCTTTCCAAGTATTTTGACACGCCCATCTTGGGCTTGCGTGCATCTAAATCCAATGTTGGGGCTTCCATGCCAACGAGTTATTCCAAGAATTCCCTCCAATCAGGCTCTCAACGCACCATTCACTGAGTTTCCATCCCAAGATTCTTGCTGGCCTTCCGAATCAATGGTCACCAGTGCAAGTTTGTCTTCCATGACGGTGATCTTCTTGGGCTTCCAAAGTATGCCACACTTAATGAGATCCCAAGGGGTGATACCTGCCAATTCTCCAACACATCGAGCTTTTGACTTGAGGTAGGATCTTTACTGTGTGGTGAACGTCCGAGTGTCATGCCCGCGCTTGCCATGCAGCGAGCGTCCAAGTGTGGGAATTTTTCCCATAGTGTGGCCACATGCCCAACGGGGTCCCATGTGTCAACAAGATCCTAAGTTACCCTCTTGGGTGGAGAACCTATTAAATTTGTGAAGCTGGATCCTCAGGCCTGAATGAAATCAAATGTGAAAGAAGATTGCAGAAGAGAGAGAAGCAATACATTAAATTTTGATCAATAATTCATGGAAAATTAAACACACATGAGACCAATGATTGGAAAAATAACATTACATCCATTCATTATTAAATAATATGTAATACAATGGTGTTACAAATAGAATAGTTCGAATGCCTAATATAGGATTTGAATATACCAACCTGGACTAACTCCGAAGCTAACTCGGTGTGGGAAAATCACCACCAGAGCTCACTAATGCAACTCTAGATCAACGAATCAATTCATAACCAATTAATTGATCGATTTAGGTGAGAAAAGGCGCCCTACTTTCCTCAAATCATGCAAAGTGGTGCTAGGATGACTGAGATTGATTTAACTAACGTGAATTAGAGCATAACCGAACATAATTGAACACTGACTAGGGTCAACTACTGGAGACTGATGGTGGCACTCGGAGTGGGTTCCTATATTATAGGGATTGGTCCCTGGAGCTCCTAAACTCATGCATAAAGGTGCATTGAGTGGTAGGTGGAACACATGTGAGTCCCCCATGCACTAGTGAAGTGGTAATGACCTCTTAATCTAGGAAAATACAAATAGACTATGGTGGTCAAGGGAGGATTAATTAATAACCCTAACACCCCCCTTAATCCTAACTTGGACAACTTGGGCCCTAGAAACTAAGACCAAAGGTCACCCATACAATCTAAATGCAAAATTGACTACTTAACAAACCAAGGAAATGGGTAAAACCTCATGGGAACCCCCCTCCACTCAAAATAAGCAAGAAAAATCAAGATCGAGCTTTCACATCAAGATACAAATTCTTCTTGAATAAAAAACTTGCAAAATATTTCTATAATTTGCATCTCTGTGGAGCAGTAATGTGGTGTGATGGTTCTTGTGTGCACTAGTTTCCTCGTACTGTGCATGTGAAGCTCTCCACCTTCTTCCAATCCGATGACATATAAGAGAAGAAATGTTTCCTTTGTCTCTTATTTCTGGAGGAAGAGTTAAATGATCCAATTCGTACTTCAGTGAGAAGAAATGTTGATCATACCTTACCATCATGTATCATTCTCTCTGGGATTTTGTAGCACCTCTCTGGAAGAAGTTAATTTGCTTGGCATAACACAAGGATCTCTTTTTGAAACTAAGATCTTGTTCTCCTCATGTTAGATGACTCTCCAGTCATGTTCCTATCTTCCTCAATAAACTTTTGAGCCCATTTAGGCCTAGGATTGGGAGTAGGAACTAGATCTGGATGTGAATCCGACTGAACTTCATCTTCAATTCCATAAACTGATTCAACTTGGTCCTCTGCTTCAGATTATGGATATGAAACATTAATGGAAACATTATCATATGCAAAAGGTTTAGGTAGGATGAATTTACCTTCCCTTTCAAGTGGCAGCTGAGATGGCACTATATATGAGTATGGCAGAAAGTGTGAGAATTCATATGCCTTAGAGGCATGGTTTGCAACACCTTTCACTATAAGCTTCCCAGTTGATATATTTGAGATATCCACTGAGTCAAGACCAAATACCACTCACTTTGGTGAGCCTGTATGAGTCATATGGTATACATAAAACAAATTTGCTACTAAGGAGGGCACATAGAGTACATTCTTGAACGCTCCATGCTCTAACTTGATTGAACCCTTTCCTTCAACTTGGATTTGAGTGTCATCTCCCATGTGAATACTTGTACCATCAGTAAGTTGTAATGAAGAGAATTATTATTTGGATGCAACCATGTGATTGGAGGCTCCTGAATCAATGAGGAAGGAATGTGATTTTGAAAAACCAACCTTCAGTGCATGACATCTCTCATCATGATCTTCAGTCTTGTCTCCAGATTCAACCTTCCTTGCGCCTTCAGGGAAGGAAATATTGTGATGCTCAAGGATTTTTGACATATGATTTATAGTCTTCTTCATACAATAATTCTCTATATGGTTTCCTTTCTTATAGTAGAAGCACTTTCCCTTGTCAAACCTATGATGTTTGTCCTTCTTAGAGCCTCAGGCTTCATCTACTGGATCAAACTCTTCCTTAGGTTTGAATTCAGTGTCCTTTCTGTGTCCTCCTTGCTTGCACATTCTCTATCTCACCAGCCAAGAGAGCTTAATTTGGAGAGGCTCTGAGGGCTTCCATCTGTATCAACTTGTCTAGTTCATGTATTAGAGACTCTGTGAAGGAATCAAGGGACAACATTCACCAAATAGGAGTAGTTAGTCTCCTAGAGTGAATGGTAGATACGAACACTGAGAATTCTGGGCCAAGTTTGCTCAGAATTGAGAGAACCAATTTCTCGTCCTTCTTGTCAATCTTGCATTACATGACTAGCGATTTGAATTTTGAGAAAAAAATGTTGTATAGTTTCGAAGCTGTTCGGTTGTAGTTCTATCATCTCATTCTCCGGGATATGGCCCCTCATCTCATCATGTTTTCCAAACAAGGATTCAAGATTCTCCCATATTTCTTTTGGTGTTCTCATTCCCTCAAGGTAAAAGAGTATCTCTCTGGATATGTGGATGAACATGAAGAGAAATGCTTCATCAAGATTGTTTAGATACTTCGATTTTTCAAGATGTTGCTAAGGTTCGACCTTTCAGCCCATGGTGACCCTATACAGACCCTTATTGGGCAAGATAATCTACATATCGGCCCTCCAATCAAGATAGTTGAAGGGTGTGAGGATTCTGGGTGTCAAAGTTGTTGAATTTTCCATCTTACAACTTCAAGAAACAATTAATTATTCCAAAAATCTTCAATTTACCTGCAAAAACATTTCAATTCGAATCAAACCAATTCAAACACTCTCCACTTAGACATGTGCACTTTCTATGGGCACATCACACCTGGCTAGACTTCTCTAGACAATCTAAAGGGATCAAGGAAATAATACAAGGATTTATGTGGAACCTAATTGCTTTCGGTGCATCAATGGAAGATTCTGAGGTTTGAAGTTGGCTTAGATACCTACTATGATACCATGTTAATTTTGTGAAGTTGGATCCTCAGGCCTGAATGAAATCAAATGTGAAAGAAGACTGCAGAAGAGGGAGAAGCAATACATTAAACCTTGATTAATAATTCATGGAAAATTAAACACACATGAGACCAATAATTGGAAGAATAACATTACATCCATTAATCAGTAAATAATATGCAATACAATGGTGTTACAAATAGGTAAATTCTAATGCCTAATATAGGATTCGAATCTACCAACCTGCACTGACTCCAGAGCTAACTTGATGTGAGAAAATCACCACTAGAGCTCACTAATGCAAATCCAAATCACTGAATTAGTTCACAACCAATTAACTGACCGAGTTAGGCGAGGAAAGGCGTCCTACTTTACTCAAATCATGCAAAGTGGTGCTAGGATGACTGAGAGTGATCTAACTGATTGGAATCAGAGCATAACTGAACATAACTGAAAACCAACTAGGGTCAGCTACTAGATACTGCTGGTGGCACTTAGAGTGGGTTCATAAATTATAGGGATTGGTCCTTGGAGCTCCTAAATTCATGCAGACAGCCACATTGAGTGGTAGGTGGCCCACAGGTGAGTCCCCCATGCACTAATGAAGTGGTAATGACCTCCTAAGCTAGGAAAAGACAAATAGACTACAGTGGTCAATGGAGGATTAATTAATAATCCTAACATAACCATGCTCCTTTGAGTGTGTGGGGGGTTGACAAAGTGCACAATGCACAATAATGTTACATCCTCCCCCACCTCAAGTAATTTCCAACCTCACCAATGCCTCCAACAACCACTGTCTTCAAAATTGTTGCGGCTACACCTACTAAGATCAACTCTGTGATCTTCCTCTTGGTCGATCCACAATGTTGTCACAACCGATACTCCTCAAAAGCTCTCATTGTTCAGCATTTGCTCTACCCTCCTACTGCCGCATCCAATGCTTAGCTGATTCGATCATGCCTCCATTCGCTTGGCCACCTAGGAGTTGAACAAGTTGGGTAGCTAATCCAAATATAACCCAACTTCCAAGGGAACAAAAAAACTTCTTGGAAGAACCACCTTTCCCACTACGATTCAGTGAAATCCCTTGTCAAACCTTGTAAAATCCTTCTGTAATGTCCATGGTTAAGAACCCTACTTGTATCATGTAATTGTGATATGTATTGCCTGAATGGAAGGGGAAATGTAAAATTTCACCATGATAATATAAGTTATAAACTGGCTTCGTAGGTGGAAGCACGCTAAAGAGAAAGGGGATTGATAAATTCACCAAGGGAATTGAGGGGGGTTGTTTAGCCAAGAAAGGGGGCTAAGTCATAACCTATTAACCTTATCAAACCTTCGAAAAATCCCCTTTCTACGTTTATTCAGCCTAATCCTTTGTTAAACCTTATTTTACCATTTAATTCTTGTTTAGGTTTCTAAGTATGTTTAAGGGGTGGTAAGTGGAGGGTTAGGTGGTGATTTAATGGTGTCAAATGACACATTGTTGTGTAGGGAATAGTACTCATGTAGGTTGATGGAATCAAACATCGAGGGTATGTTGGAGGGTGCACTATGTTGAAAAAGAAAAGCTATGCATGTTGTGTAGAAGAAGTTGTGTGTTGTGTTGAATGGTATGAACCTAAACCATTATTTCCTTGTTTAATTGATTATCATGTGCTTGATTGCTATGTGGTGGTCATAATTAATGGAAAATTATGCACAAACTTATCTAGTAGTTTTCTTGGGTTTTGAAGTAAGCAGTGATGAGTTTTCTTGTGGCATCATTGGAAGCGTACCAGAGTGGGAATTGTGTGGTTTGGCATGGAATTGGACACAACCAACTTCCTTGATGTCTGTAGACTTGTTTAGAATCCTTGTGTTTGGGATTGTGGGCAAATTGATATTTCCTGTATTGGAATTATATTTTGGTTCCTTGTGTTTGCGAGTTTGGCCAGGGCTATTTCCTAAGTTGGAAATAGAATCTCAATCCCTGTGTTAGGAGTGGTTCAAATGTTATTTCCTGTGTTAGAAAGAGATTCGAGAAGAGAGGAGAATCTCTTGGTGAATTTACAAGTCCTATATCAGGGGTAGTATCTGTGTGCCAAAATAATATAGGTTGGGAAGAGAACTATGGTTGGGTGGAGCGTTGCTGCTATGAAGCCAATTGCACATCACAAACTTTTTGTAGATAAGTTCTAATTTCTGAAAATTGCATTCTAATTTTTGAGTTTTTATTTAATTAATGACTAATAAAAGTTTGCATGATTTTCTTGTTAAATTTCTTGAGTTTGGATGTAAGGTATGAATTCACGTTCTACTTGGTTTAATTCATGGGTATGAAATATGTGTAAGCTAATTATGCTATAATTCTTGGGAATTTTATGCATGTCGATTCTTTATTTAAGTGAGAGTGAAAATTATTTCATATGGAAATTGTTAACTTCTACGTTTCAAAATAAAATGTTTATGTTATGTTTATTTAAATTATGTCACCCACTACAATATTTGGAAAAATAGGGGAATGAATAAAGAAACTGAAAGTTTATCCATTCTATTTATTTTTCATTAGCTTATAATTTATTTGTAACTAAATATTTATTATTGCAAATTTTTTTACTGCGTACTTGAAATAATTGTTGTAAGAAATTTGAAATTATATGTAGAAGTTATTTTATTTGGGAAATGATAGCTACTAAGAGTTATATAAAACGTTTTGTATAATTATTTAATCAAGTTTAGATGTATGTGTGGAAGATGGGTTCGACCCATTATGCCTACTAAGTAAATTGTAAACCATAGATTTGGCTTATTTGATAAAGATTAAATGTTTGTGTCGAAGCTTTTGTGTGGAAGTTCAAAGTAGAGTAAATGTTTAAGTTCTAATTTTGTTTATTACTTAAATTGTAAACAACACCTTGTGTTAAGACATATTTTTAGGTGTTTTGCATTGAGTGGTTTTGTTGTTTTGAAAACCATGGGATGAAATGGCTAATTTAAAAATAGTTTGAATATTTATGTTGTAGTCTAAGTATAACTTTGATTACTTTACCAATACCATGGGAAAAATTAATGAGTGGGTTTTGGTTTTTAATTTACAAGTTTTGGAATTCTAGGGTTTACATATGAAAATATATGGGTAGCACAAACAAATATGGAAAAAAAATTCCTAATTATTTTATGGAAACCCCACCTTTCATGGTAAAGTTTTAAGGGGGATTTACTTTGTCCTAATGAGACATTTGGATTTATTATTTATTAAAGCTTAAATACTTGTGTTGGAGTGTTTTCCTAGACATAATAATATAAAAAAAAATAAAAAATATTGAGAAAATATTGTTTTTCCTTGTTTTAAGGAAATTCTTGGCATACTTTTATATGCTTGTGTGGTAGTTCACTTTATTTCAAATCATCCACTTTTGCTTCTAAAAGAGAAATATGTTATTTTTATATTTGAGCTTTTTGCTTGAGAAGTAGATATTTGATGCTATGTCATCAATGTACTGAGTAATAAGATGCTGATAGTTTCCATAATTTAGTAGCTTGATTTCATTAAGCACAGTTTTAGTTGGAGCAGATGACCTATGAGGCATAATTTCTCTTTTTGTTAATCCATCATGACAGAACTGTCTAAAATGAGCATCAAAAATATTTCTTCCTGGATGGAATGAGGTATCACCTTTCGAATTAGTGGAGGTGAAACCAGGGCCACTTCTAGGGAGAGACATCATGTATAGGCTTACGCCTTTATTTATGAGCTTCATCCTCTCCAAATATTTTCTATATGCAGGGAAGTCTGCATGGTGACCTTTATGCTCATTATTGTGAACTCCTGAAAAGAAGGCTGGGAAGAGGAACAGGGAGTCTTTGTATTTAACTTCCCATTGTTTAGGATAGCGAATGCTAGTCCAATCAAATGTAATTGGGGTGGAATGTTTTGATTTGTTTGTTTCCACCATGATGTGCATGCACGAACTAATATGTATTTTTTTGGTAAGAGGAGGAAGAGAACCATTTCCAAAACAGACGACTACTGAGCATTTTAATTGGATGATTTTTTAAACTATATCCATTCTAAATCCTAAGGGAAGAATATAATCTTTTAACAAATCATAAATGTAAGCATCATCTAGATTAACAAAGTACTTTGGAAAGATTGTGCCAAAAAAGGGGCCATTATGCAAAGATCCTTCAAATCCTCCTATTAAGGCATCAACAAATTCCATATGGCGAGTATCTAAAACAAAACTCAAAGAAGAAACATTGAAATAAGGCCTAACTAATGGGCCAAGTCCCAACTTTACAACGCCTAAATGCGTGTACTAGTAAGGTTTAGATTTATTCCAATCAATTTGTTATTTATCAACCAAATTTATGTGGATGGGCTCCTCTTTATCGGTAAAGGTTATATTTAAGGAATTGACTTTTATTTTCTAGATTTGTATTTCCACCATTTTAATTTGTTTAAATAAGTGGGAAATATCTCTAGTAGCTTCCAGTCAGAAGAAGAAATTGTATCATAAATTGTGATTACGGATGATGAAGCTTTATTAGTTTTAAAGGATGATCTCCTTTCAGCCAAAGAGACTATAGTTTGGTCTGCAGATTGAAAGTCTAGGATGTAATCCCTACATAGTCCATTGAAGGGTCCATGGAACACTTATCCATATCAGACAATAAATGAACAATTTTGGGCTTTAGGATATCCTATAGGTCTGGTAAGGGACAACTATAGTGGACTTACAACGCCTTCTGCAATGGCTATAGCCATAACAATTCCATAAACTAGACTTAGATATATCAATTACTCCACACAGACACCTTTCATAAATATAAATGAACTCTCTCTATCCCAAATAGCAATACACAGAACAACCTTGAAGAAAATACCATTGAAACTTGATATTTATATTATGTTGCAAAAAGTTTATGAAACTCGGAGTGAATTTGTAGATGATACAATAGCTGACCTGGTTCTAATACCAAGGATGTGAAGACTGATATCGACTTACAGAAGATACAGAAGCTGGCCAATATCTACTAGACTCAATTCTTTCATATAATGTCTTGGGGTCGTTGAGGTTTCAAGCATCAAGGAGGTCTATTTCTAGGCTCCTGGGACACCTAATATATATGAACTAAAACTGTATTTGCAGGCTCTAATTTACAGACACAAATAGGCTTGTTCGTCTTCGAAGGGAGAAGATCATCACAACCGCAAACTCAAACTGAAAACTTTAACCAATAGAATTTTGATCCCAAGTTACTGGTTGTACTGAGCGCAGAGGGAGAGCATACACTTTTGGTTTTATAGACTATTTACACTTGAGATCGCTGCTTTTGATCCTAGTTGATCGGTCTAGGTGCATATGGAGAGCATACACAGTTCTCAACAAACAAGCAAAATGAAAATGTAAGGCAATATTAAAAATGCGATAATACACAATGTGATTCCCGAATGAGAGGGGAGGCATAAATGTATACAAATTTTACCGGTAAATCGGTGACTCAAAACTTACAGATATAGGTAAAAAGAGATGATTCAAATCAAATGGCAGTGGATCAAATCACACCTTTTGTCGGATAAGTCATCTGAGCCATGTGATAGAATAAAAATAGATTAACCCAAGACAAGACCTTTACATAGTGGAGCTACTATTAGAGGCTCACCATGCTTTCATTTATTCACTATCATGATTAAAAATACAGGTTTTTTCCCCACATCTACATCCAATGAATATTTCATCATCGATGTCTGAATTATTTGTGCTAAACTTAGTGTCCAGAAAGAGGCAATAGGAAAAATGCCTTTCTACGTTTGACCCAACCATTGTTTCATTGGGAGCACATCAAAATTCTACCTAAAAAATAGATTCAACTTTAAAATTTAATGTAATTATTCAGGATTGTATTTGATTTTCCAGGAGATGACAATGTCCATCTCTTTTGATGTATTTCTTCTACGTATAGACAAGAGGCTCAAGTGGAGAATATGATCCTCCACGATGTCGTAGCTCGAATTTGAACCACATATGGCTTTGGTGTGATATGAACATATCTACCTGCAGATGTAGGATGAAGTTTGCCCATTTTTGAACCCAGTCTTTTCTTGGAAGGAACTTGTTAAGAAACACTTCTGTCCATTCAGACCATTGTTGTTGCACTAGAGTAGAAGGATCTCCGTAGATTATTATCTCACCTCACTCTATGTAAAATTGGAATACAAGATTGTAGCTATTCTAGGTCAAGTATCATGGGCCGAGATCAACATAGTATATCTCTCTTCCATCAGTGCAGGTCGTGTCTATCAATACATCATTGAGTTTTTGTAGTTGGTGCAGGGAATTCTCTCCATATTCTTTAAGTGATCTTGCAAATGATTTAAGTTATCATGCAAGTTTCTGGAACAAATCAGTATCTCATTTATATACACTAATTCCCATTTCTTATCCTTGAAAATATCTTCCATTCTCTCCCGAAATTATGATGGAGCATTGTTGATGTCGAATGGAAGCACTTTCCACTGATACTACCCATGAGGAACAACAAAGAAATTTTTGTATCTGACTTTTTCTTCTATCCCGATCTAGTAAAAACCAGACTTCGGATCAAAGTTACTAAAAATAGTACAACCTGCTAAACTTTGCAAAAGACTTGACTTATCAAGGAGAGAATATCTAATAGGTTCAAGGACTTTATTTAAGGGCTTGAAATTTACAACCAATCTAGGTTTTCCTCTTTTTATTTCAGAATGCTTATTGACAACAAATGCACGACATGTTCAAAGGATTTTAGATGGATCTATCAGACCTTTGTCAAGCAAATCTTTTATTTCCTTGGCACAGAACTCTCTTTCAGAGTGAGACATGAGGATCGCAGAGGCCTTTTGAGCTTTGGGATTTTCTAGAGGGTTGAAGGGTAAGGAGACAAAATACTTTTCTCTGGCCCAGAATGCATTTGGTGATTCAAAAGAACAATATTTTTCTAATTTAGAGGAAATATTAGAGATGGTAGAGGATTTATGCATCTCTGCAAAGGCTATACATCTCTCCATTTTAAATAGTTTTGCTAGACTTGGAGAGGGATTAGGATTCTCTACATAATTTTTACATTTGAATAAAGGAGAATAAAACAGACGACTAGATTCTTCTACCATTTATTATACAAGTAAACATCATCTTAGTCTCATCAAATGTGACGAGATAACTCTATGCAAAAAGAGTCAAACCTATGATACAAACCTCTTTAATGTCGTCTAATCTATTCAAATACAAAACTTCATTTGTTCCACCAATGTTTATTGGAAAGTCTGGAACTCTACCTTGGAGTTGTACAGGAGTTCCTTCGATTTCCACACCATGCTCTTTAGATTTCCTAGTAAAACAATAGAATAACATTCTCTTTTTCCAAATTAATTTGGTAGCCTAAATCTATCATACAATTAAGCTAGTAAGGCTTGAACTCTGGTGGACAAAAATTTATTTTTATAAACATCTTAGGACCTGTAAATGATCCTAAGGAACCAAGAGAAAGTTCATCCTCATAATGTTTTTCTTTTGAATCGTCTTCTTCTCCATTATTGATATGTAGAGTGGTCCTTGTTTTTTCATAAGATTTAGGAGACTGTAAAGCTTTAGTATAGACTCTGCACATTTCTTCATCAAAAGATTGGTCTCTTTCTATTATTGTGATTTCAAGCATTCTTTTTAATTCCTCAATTTATTTTACCAACTTCCTTAAAGAGGTTTGTTTTTCTTTAATTTGCAGTATGAAAATACTTTCTTTATCCTTTATAAACCTTTGTATATCCTCATGGTGATTAGGATATCCTTTATATTATTCTGCTGGCTGGTAGAATGCGGATTTTTACTGATTTTTGGAGAGACAATTTTTCTTGTCTTTTCTTCTGATACTTTTTCTTTTTCTTTTCTTCTGAGACTTTTTCTTTTAATCTTGATAAAATATTTTCATTTTCATCTTTCGAATCTTGTCTTTTAACATATAGGTACAACGGTGTCTTAGACACTTCTTTGTCAATTTCAACAATCCTATTTTCTAGAGAGACCTTTAGTTGACTAGAGGAGAACATATAGAAACAGAAATAAGGAGGACCACTACACCCCCATAAATTTGCTTCATCATAAAATTATGAAGACGAGGATTTAGATGAGTCTAGTGCAAATTTATCTAGATCATGCTCTGAGTCAAAGGAATCTTCTTTAGATAAGAAGGCTATCTCTCCTTCGGGGTATTCTCTTGCCTCGCACCATGCTAGATCCCACTAAGATGGATATAGATCTTCTATAAACAAGGAAACAAGTCTATGATTTTTCTTTTTATTTGGACACTTATTTTCCCAGTGACCTTTCTTGCTGCAGATGAAACATTTTTCTTTATTCAAAGGCTCAGATATTTTTTTAAACAAGGATTTCTTCTTTCTCGAAGTTTTACCTTTTATGTGCTTATATCCTTTGTCTAGATAATAACTTGGTGCACTAGTATACTTGGGATACTTCTTATTTTTGCAACTTCAGTTTTCTCACCCAAAGTGTCCATGATTGTGAGCACCACACCCCCAATCTGGCATTTTTGCAACATCTTTTCAAAAACCAAGGGAAAACATGGAATACTGCCACTTAAAGTCTTTAGCGATTCTTTTCTCCAAACAACATTCTTGCTAGGTTTCCATGATGAAACCATGCAACTAATCTAAGGAAAGCCCTGAGAGAGGAATGCTTTTGTCTTTTAGATGACGCTCTACAACATCAGGAACATGGCCAGGAAAACTTCTTAAATAATGCTTCATATAAGCAATTTTTCTGCATTGCCTACGGTAATCAAAAAATTTTGCATATAGCAAAAATATTCTTCACTTTTATTCAAATCACAAATTCTGACAGACGGGAATAAGGATGCAAGATGCTCATAATATCCATTCTGATAAGGACCATAGAATTATTTTCCTAGGGCACTAAGAATCTGTTGATCTGCATCTCTTTCATTGAGCATTTCTTCTCTTGATTCTTGGGGAATCCAACGCCACCATTCTAAAGCTAATCTAGAAAATCCTGCAACTAGTTGGAGTGCTAGTTGTTGGCCAATTATTGTGTAGTCATGTGTTCTTTTGTACAATATCCAATTTTCTAGTTACTGGATGGTTGTTCTAATTTCTACACGATATTGGCATTGGATATTTAGGACTCATTGATCAGGCATTTGGGAGATCAAATTATTCATCCCATTTATTCCAAAATTAAAAGAATGAGGTGAAGTAGAAGGAGAAGGGCTAGAGAGACCAATCATCTCTGTGTCAAAAGGAGGAGGAGGTCCAATTACTTATGGAGGAGAAGGACCTTGGTTAGACTGATTTAATGATCCAACATCCTGTTGTACTTCTCTCTTGGGGATCCTAAATGCCTAAAGATATTTCTCAGGAAAGGATTTAGGCATTTTCTTAAATTGATAGACCATGCTTGACAATCCATCAATTTCTCCTTGATCATCTTCATATTTTCCAACGCAGAATTCTAGTCTCTATTCTTCTTCTTTGATACCGATCATCCCAGATGAGTATCTTTGTTCATGTTTTTGCTTGTGTCCTTTCGCTGCTAGCTCTAAAGATGCCTGGTTGTTAGGAGTCCTTTTGTTTCTCGCATTCTGGGCTCTAACCATCATCATTCCCAATACATATAGCCTTTTTCTATTTTTTCATTTGCTAAAACAATGACATTCTTTAATCTCTTCTTGGTCTAATAGCAACTAATCCAATTTTGCATATAAAAGAGCAATATATTATTTTTCTATTTGAGCTTTTTGTTTTAGAAGTAGAGTGTTTGAGGCTATGTCATCAATGTTCTAAGCAGTAAGTTGCTGCTGATAGTTTCTATAATTTAGCAGCTTGATTTCATAAAGGACAGATTCAGTTGGAGCAAATGATCAATGAGGCATAAATTCTCTTTTTGTTAATCCATCATGAGTGAACTGTCTAAAAGGAGTATCGAGAAGATTTATATCTGGATGGAATGAAGTATCACCTTTCGAATTAGTGGAGGTGAAACCAGGGCCACTTTTGGGGAGAGACATCATGTATAGGCTTACGCATTTGTTTCTCAGCTTCATCCTTTGCAAATCTTTTCTACGCGCAGGGAAGTATGCATGTTGAACTTTATGCTCATTATTGTGAACTCCTGAAAAAGAAGGACGGTAAGAGGAACAAGGTTCTTTCCATACTGGTTGATGGAAGAGGTATTATTTACAAAGACCTACTTTACAAGAGGTGGAGCAAACTTAGGCGAAGGAAAACCATCTGGAAGTCTAAAATAATTTGAATATCTATTAAAAACAAGGGGTCTTTGGATAGAGTTGTGGATTTAGAGCTTTGTAAGTATTTTTTAACTCTCTCTATTTAACTTCCCATTGTTTAGGATAGCGAATGCCATTCCAATCAAATGTAACTGGGGTGGAATTGTTTATTTATCTGTTTCCACCACGCTCTGCAGGAATGAACTATTCTGGACTTTTTATGTAAGAGGAAGATATTCATTTCCAAAACAGATGACTACTAGGTATTTTAATTGGATGATTTTTGAACTTATATCCATTCTAAATTGCAAGGGAAGAATATAAGTTTTTAACAGATCATAAATGTAAGGGTCATCCAGACTAACAGAGTATTTTGGAAAGATTGTGCCAAAAAATGGACCATTATGAAAAGGGCCTTCAAATCCTCCTAATAAGGAATAAAAAAATTCCAGATGGCGAGTATCTAAAACACAACACAAAGAAGAAACATTCAAA
Source organism: Pseudotsuga menziesii (assembly GCA_001517045.1). Classification (NCBI taxonomy): domain Eukaryota; kingdom Viridiplantae; phylum Streptophyta; class Pinopsida; order Pinales; family Pinaceae; genus Pseudotsuga; species Pseudotsuga menziesii. Next base: position 82,447 of record LPNX011189503.1, on the reverse strand, counting down.
TAAGGCCTAAATAATGGGCCAAATCCCAACTTTACAATGCCTAAATGCACATACTGGTCACCTTTAGATTTATCCCAGTAAATGTGTTCTTTATGAACCAAATTTATGTGGATGTTATCCTCTTTATCAGTAAAGGTTATATTTAAGGAACTAAATTTTATTTGAGTGTTAGATTTGTATTGCCACCAAGTTAATTTGTATACTTCAGTGGGAAATATCTATGGTAGCTTCCGGTCAAGAGAAGGAATTGTCTCATCAATTGTGATTACGAATGATGAAGCTTCGACAGTTTGAAAAGATGATCTTATTTCAGCCAGAGAGATTGTAATTTGGTCTGCAGATTGACAATTAAGGGATGTAAGCCCTACAGATTCCATTGAAAGGTCCATGAAAAACTTATACCTATCGAACAATAATGAGCAATTTGGGTTTTAGGATATCTTACAGGTATGCTAAGAGATAACTATAGTGGACTTACGACGCCTTCCTCAACGACTATAGACACAACAATTCCAGAACTAGACTCGGATATCCCAATTACTCTACATTAGAAATATAAATGAACTCTTAATAGTTCACCTTGTCATATTTCACTTCATCGCAGTTCACTCTGTCATAGTTCACCTTGTCACGGTTTATTTTGTCACAGTTCACTTCATCACAATTTGTTTTATCGAAGTTCACATTATCACAGCTCACTCCATTGCATTTTGTTTTGTCACAATTCACTCTATTAGAGTTCACTCTATCACAGTTTAGTCCGCCATAGTTCACTCTGTCACGTCTCATGACAAAGTGTTGGAGTTCCCAGAAATGAAATTATATACGTAGAAGTTTAGAAATGTTACTTTCCAAACCATAATTTAATATGGTCGGGAAAATCAATTTTAGTAAAAATAATATAATAATTATATTAAAAAGGTGCATTATTATATGTGTTAACCTGATTACTTTTACATGAATTGTAGTCCCCTGATTTCCTAAGGCAGTTCTTACTGCATAGTAAGTATAAAAAAAGGGGTGTATCGGAGTATTATTTAACTATGCCTTAATAATATGGTAAACAAATAAATTGAGGCATGTCAAAATAAATCTTTAAAAATGTCTTTGCTCTAATTTTGTGGAGTTTATTAAGTAAAGTTTAATTTAGAGTTTTACTGCACAGTTCTTACAGCGTGGTAAGCTAATGTTAACTTATGTTTCATAGTTCTTACAGCACAGTAAGCTAATGTTAACTTATGTTTCATAAGTGTGCACAAATCTATTTTGCATGAATATTTATATAAAGTCTTTTAAATTATTCTATGTTTTTGCTCTTATAATTTTATTTGTTATGCTTTTGTTATAAGTTTTAATAGGTCTTATGAATTAATTTCAGCTTTCGCTACATACTTTTAATGATTATGCACTTGTCAAATGTATGAATGTAGCTAATATGCACTTATGTTTTGTCAAAAAAAAATTGTGTTAAGTCTAGTGTGACACTGGTTGTGTTACACCTTCCACCTTTGCCACTTCCTACCTTTCACAGCTTCATACTTGGCTTAATTTTCCTAAGGTACCCTGCTCAACAACTTACATAATCACGGTATACGTCAAGGACTGTGAGACAATTTGTTTTTCCTTTCTACAGGAAAATTGGAGAGCAAATCCCAAGGCTCCCACCCTAAAAAATCTTGGTCACCCATCTGTACACTTCATGCTTGTTGCACAAGTGCTTCATGGATGCCTAATCTCCTGTAGAGTTACACCCCAACTCTTCCAGTAGAGACTATGTTAGCTCAGATTCCTTAGTCATGGATGTCGACTCACTTAAGTCTGTTGCACCATTACAATAGTCTTCTGCATCTTCCTAAAACGATGTCTCCATTTTGGCCTTCTGCTTCCTTCGTCTATTCAGTTGCCTTGCACCCTTGCTCTTCCCTTTAAATGGAGAACAATTGTTTCCCATGCCTTCATGGTGATGCGAGCTATTTAGGCCCCAAAATATCTCTTGTCGATCATCATACTCCTGAAGAGTTCCTAAGACAGAATCGATCTCCTTGGTCTTATTCTCTTCTTCAGGCTTCTCGGTAGAGCGATTATTTGCTTCCAAATAGGGTAGGAATGCCTCTACCTGCGGTTGACATCCTACTTCTACCAGCTTCTCATGCGACAAATGGGATTGCTGGAGTCCAATAACATGCACACAAAATGCTACAACTTCCACAACATCTCATAAAGGAAATTTGTCTCCTTCCTCATGACCTTGACCCACACTTGTGTCTACTTCTGCATCACCCACTAACTCTACAACCCATGGTTCGCAATCCTGTTCCAATGCTTCCTCACCTTGGTCCAATTCAATACTTAGCTCGTCTTTCCCAAGAGAACTCCCCTCAAGAGCTCCTTGGCCGTCATCAAGCTGGCTAACTGTTGACTCACCAAACACACCTCCATTTTCTGCTTCTGTGGTCACCTTTGGTGCAAGAATTAACTTGCCACCATTTTGTTGAGAACAAATCTCTATAAAGTGCAGCAAACCAGCCCACCTTGCGGTCGATTTTTCTCTTAAATTCAACGCATACAACCTCTCATACCACTGATCTTTTGTCCTTTCTAGATCCGGGTTCCCCTTCGTTGATTCTTGTTGTCGTTGCACACTGCCCAAAGGCCTATTTGTGGGCTTGCCAAAATCCTCAATTAACTAAACCAAGGATATCCTTGGCTTATGCCCCTGCTTCTTCTTCTATTTCAACGACACACTCTAAGATTTGGGCTTCTCTAAGAACACCAGGCGATCGATGTTGTTGTAGTAGTTGCATGAGGCATCACCTTACAAGTCGGACCAGTAAATAAATAATTAAATTACATTTTAATATTGCACAAAGAAAAGAAGTCGACCCCAATTAAGTAGTTAGGTCGACCTCGATCAAAAGTCACCCAAAAATCAATATAAATAGGAGGGATGCCTCCTCATTTGAAAATAGCAACAAGACAACGTATTTCTAGCTAAGAGAGTTTCGCTACTGCAACTAGGAGATTGTTTTTTGGGGTTCTCCACTTTGGAGAAGTTTCTCTCTTGTCTTCTTGGGGTTTGTGCTACTACTATATGGATGTACATTGATCTCTATTGGAAGGTGTGAGCTTGGGGGAGACAACTAGCTTTGTCTATGGTTAGGAGATAAACGAGCTCCACATTGATTATGTTTCTTTTCTTTGTCATTCTTTTAGTGATCCTGTATATTGCTATCAAAATATAACATGGCATCAGAGCAGTGCTAAAAGAAGTCATTGCCAGAAACCAAGGATCCACGTTTTGGAGTGTTTTCCACCTCATACGATTTAGGGAAGGAGAATAGAGAAACTCACCCTCTTAGGGCGCATCTTCCTGTGGTGGCCAAATCTAGTGTGATGAATGTTCATTTTTCGGCCTATTCTCTATCGAAGTTGGGAAACTAGGGTTTCCAGTTTTGAGTTGTATTGTCCACATATCTGGGAGAAAATGAGGTGTATTTAACTCTCCTTGATAAGCGCATGTCCCTATGGATTCAAATTTGCAAGTCTCAAAAATTCAAATTTGACCTAGCTCCTATTAGGGTTTCTAAAGTAGTTTTTAGGTTGCAGTCAAGAAGATCAACATGAAGGTTGAACATAGACTTGATGGGATTTCCAAGTCTAAGGTTCCCATTAAGACTGTTGATGAGGATATTCCAAATCAAATGAAGGAGGATCTCTCTCATATTTGGTGCTTCAGATATCAAAAGTTTGGTCATCATGTTAAACAGTGTCATAATTCAAAGAAGAGAAGACACCCACCCTAAACCATTGATGAAGAAGCTCAACATGAAGAAATTCAATCCCTTATAGTTCTTGTCAAGAAAGGGAAGAAACTTTTATGGCAATAAAAACCAAAAATGGAGGTTCAAGCCCTATTCCAGAACAAAAGAAAAAGAAGAAACTTTCACACACCTGATGTTACATATGCCATAAATATGGGCACTATTCCAGTGAGTTTCATGATCCAAATAAAAGAAAGCATGAAGGATTAACTACTAATGTAGATGAAGACAAACCACATAAGAGGTCAAGGAATGATGATCCTAAAGAAAATGCATTAGATCATCACAAGGAGTTCTTCCTCTAGCACTCTCCGTGTTGAGGTGATGATATCAAGATCCAAAGTGTTATGGACTCCCAGCAAGAAAATGAAGATCATGGGACTCTCATGATTTCTACAAAGATGCAATGGGATCCCACCCACAAAACAATAAAAGGTACACATTTGATTGTGTTTCTCTAGAAGACTAGATCTAGATGTTTTTTATATGTTTTATACATATATATAATCTTATATTTAGGAAGTTTGTTGAGCATGTGATATAGTTATTTATTATATGTATGATTGGTTACAAGCCGATAATGTTGCACAACTCTCCCTAAGACTATGATGGAACTAGTCTAGGGTGATATCTCCATCTTACATGCTTAGAGTAGTGCACACTATTGACGATATGTTCTATTGGAGATAAGAAGTATCAGAATAGTTACCATTTTCTCTTAGGATATATGTGTGTGTGTGTGTGTGTGTGTGTTGTGCTAAAGAATTAGCTAAGATGCCTACATATTTGTGTGAAATATTGCCATTACATTGGATGAATTGATTAAGCAATGTCACTAACTATCTAACAGATATGACTTGTAGGGAAAAGACCATATGATACGGCCTACAAGAAAAAGATGATGAGACTTGTTCTGAAGGCAAAATTGATCCCATTGATATTAAGAAAGAATAGATGAATCAAAAGTAGAAAGCTTCTAGGAGCATGACTCAGTCCAGGAAGAGGGTTGACTTATGTTAGAAACATATAAATGAAAGTCATGCATGTTCAATAGTAACAACAGAAAAATGAGGACCAAATACATCCAGATATATGTGCATACATGACCCATAGGCCCAAATGATCTCATGTATATATTGGCGATTGGGGGCAAAAGGCTTCAATGGATGTCGGTCTCTATACTACAGATGTTCGTTTCTGCAATGATTATGGAAAATGATTACTTTCCAGTTAAAATCATGACAGATGGACCCTAGAGGAAGAAAGTTACTCAATTGATTTCTGAGGAGACAGAGGGAGCTAGATGTTTAGATGCAGAGGGAGAAGAACTTTCTAGCATAGAGGGAGGACTCCCTGACACCTTGAGATGGGGTGGGGAGACTACTCTATTTATACTCTCCCATACAACTACATGAATTCAGTCATGTGAATTATTATTATTTATTTGCATTTCATGACTAGAATAGAGCAGGACATAAGTGTCTGCTCCGATATATTTTATGCCTCTATTAGCTTATGTGTGTGCAGGATGGGACCATACATTCTCCCTTATCACTTTGAGAAGGAGTGGGATATTAGTCTCATTGTTATTTCCCTCGCTAAGAGGGAAGGGCGATTATACAGATACCATGCATTCTCTTATTCACTCTGTAAGGAGTGAGGAGATCTCTCGAAGATCCTGAGATTGGATGGACATGCCACTGCATTCTTCCAATCACTTTGAAAGATGTGAGGATATATATAAAAAATCTGAGATGGGATGGAGAGGCCATCAATAGGCTTCATGCATTCTCCTGATCATTCTAAGATGGAGTGAGGAGATCTCTCTGACATTCTGAAAAGGATGGAGATGCTGGCGCACACTGGTACTTTTGTATGGTGATGATACAATCTAGTGATGGATGGACCAAGTGAGTCACATCGAATTTAATTTTCACTCATAGTTAGTAGTGAATGGACCTGGCACAACCTTGTGCACAAGGATCGAGATGCTAAATGCTCCAGTGTGCAACATCAGGCTAAATATTCACTCATAGTTAATGGTGAATGTCTCTGGTGTAGTCTTGCTTAGACTCAAGGTGTTGACACAGTTCTCATCCAAAAAACCATGCACAACATCGAGATAAATGTTAAGTCACAATTAGTGGTGAATGGCTCTGAGGTGAATTATACTCGAGGTGCTATGTATTGGCTAGGAGTGTGAGGCTCCAAATATGGACATTCTCACCAAGTGAGAAGCTTCATAGAGATGCATAATGGCCCCTTTGCGAAGAGGGAAGGTTGATGCTACTCCCTGATACTCTGAGATGGAGTGGGAAGGTTGGATCCATGATTACACCCCTCGCTAAGTGGGAAGGAAGGGTTTTGGATGAACTCTTTGTCCTATGTGAACACCTGTGAATAGTGACGGTGTTTCTATATGAACACTTGTGGACAAGTGATTTTATGTGAACACATGTGAACATTGACGACAATTCTATAGAACACATAAGTTGTAGGTGACCACTTGTGGGCGAGAATTATATGTGGACACCTGTGAACTATGATGGTGATTATGTGTGAAATCCTAAGTCCTATACGTGTGTGAACACTTGTGGACACCTCGAATGGAGACGATGATTTTGTGTGAACTCCTGAGTCCTTGGTGAACACTAGTGTATGGTGATTTTGTGTGAACACCTAAGGTTCTGTGTGAACTGATTGAGTTGATTCGTTACATATGGACTCCCTAATGTACTGGGTCGATTCATTACATATGGAATCCTCGACAAATCGAATTGAGTCGTTACATATGGAATCCCCAATGTACTGGGTCGATTCGTTACATATGGACTCCTTGGTGGGTTGAGTTGAGTCGTTACATATGGAATCCCTAATGTAGTGCGTCGAGTCGTTACATATGAACTTCTCGACGGATTGAGTTGATTCATTACATATGGACTCCCCAATGTACTGGGTTGAGTCATTACATATAGACTCCTGAACAAACTTAGTTGAGCCATTACATATGGACTCCTTGTCCTATGTCGACTATGGTTACCGATATAAGTTCTATGTTGACTCATTACAGGTTTGGTGCACAACAACCTTTATGGTTGGGAAATTTATGGGTTGTATCCCATACGGACACGATGAAAGTCTCACATAAATTTATAGCCCTTGTGAGCCCTCAATATGATTATAGTTTTTTTGTGTATGTTATGAGGTGTTAACCTGTGTGGTCATCATGAGGTTGTAGCCCATGATGTGGCGACGACTCACTAGTGGTGATAGTCCCAGTGAGCTCTTTGGGTTGTGCTGAAGCATGCCGATTTGGTGCATGTTCCCCGAAGAACTAAGTGGAGATGATGCACATATGACTTCCCAATGTACTAGGAAAATTTGTGGAGCTAGTGCATGTTCTTCGATTAACTGAATTGAGTTGATGCATGAAGATTGATTTGTAGACACTTCTTGACAAACTGAAATTGCGTTGAAAGACCTTCCTTATGATATAGAGATGTCCGATATTGTATGAATGATATCCAGATGTATTCCAGTATGATAGTATTGATGATGCCTCCATGGCTAAGAAGGAGTGTTGTTGTAGTTGTTGTGTGAGGCATAACCTCACAAGTCGGCCTAGTAAATAAATAATTAAATTACATTTTAATATTGCACAAATGACAAGTTGTCCCCAGTTAAAAGTCACCCAGAAATAAGTATAAATAGGAGGGACGCCTCCTCAGTTGAACATAGCAACAAGACAAGTTCGCTGTAGCTAAGATAGGTTTGCTACTACTGCTAGAAGACTGTTTTCTGGGGTTCTCCACTTTGGAAAAGTTTCTCTTATTTTCTTGGGGTTTGTGCTACTACTATCTGGATGTACATCAATCTCTATTGGAAGGTGTGATCTTGGGGGAGATAAATAGCTTTGTCTATGGTTGGGATATGATTTATCTTATCATGGTTGTTAAACAAGCTCCACATTGATTTTGATTTTGTTCTATCATTCTTGTAGTGATCATGTATATACTGCTCTCAAAATCTAACAATCTGTATATGGAATCAGAACTGCTCTAGTCATTTGAAGAAGTCTTTTCCAAAGATCATTGCATGATCATCCAACAGAATGAATTCCAAATCCAACCTACCATGCCAGTTTCTAATCCTCACTGGAGCTGCCATCGGATTCTCGGCAGAGTTCACCATTTTGAATGTGTCCTCACTGACTTCTGCCTTACTATGCAAAGAGGTCACGGTTCTACTACTCACAAAGCTGTGAGTGGCGTTGGTGTCCACCAACATGATGCAGGGGCCCTCATCTCCTTGCATAAAATTCTTCTAAACCCTTTCACTTTCATTCCATAGTCATTACCAAAATGCTACAAAAACTAAATAGGCTACATGAATACTACTGAGCTATAAGAATCTTTAAATTGTTACAGTGATCTAAGCAGACTGCAAGAATACTTTCTACATGCGCACATACCTTACTCTAAAGTGAAGAATCATAATCCTATCTCAATATAGAGACAATATTTTTATTTGGTTGTGCTAGACCCTGTGTAGTCTGCATTCCAACGTTTCCACAAGACATCATCCAAAATTTGACTAGACATGAACTAGTGGAAGAAAACAACTTACCTCTTCCACTACAGCGACAAGGCTTTTCCTCAAATTAGCTTATCTAACGCAGAGCAACACGAGCCTCAACACTAAGATAATTCTTTGTTTATTTATGGCAAGCCTGAGTGTTCCTAATCCACAACTACCTGACCTATGTATTGTTCATTGTGTATCCACACCCTTCAATAGTTCCTTCTCATCTATTAGATTGCATCGTAAATTTATGATATTCCCATAATTTAATGTCTTTCACTTCAAACTGGGGCATAAACCAAATCCTCTGGCACTTCCACGTTTTGACTTTCCTTGAATTGGTATTTGATTCTTCATATATCGAATCTTTCCTACAATAATGCACCATGAAGAATTATTCTAGCACTGATGCCCTCAACACACTCCTCAACAACTTCTTAAATGGATTCTATAACCGACTCTCCACCAACGCACCAATACAAACTCCAACCTCCCCCTTGAATTACTTAACACTGAAGAAATCTATTTTACTCTGCCTTCGAATAGGATGCTATGTCTATCCCAAAGTAGAGACATTACTCTCTTGATGAACTCACTCATGCCATCTTTAGGATTCGTTACACACACAAAATCCTCAAATCGAGTTCTTGCTTCAATTCTTTTACACAACTATCTAACCTCTTACAGAAACCAAAGGTCTCTGTAATTACACTCTTCAACTCAATGGCAGGGTATCTGAGGCACAATTATCTTCACCTCAAGGAGTATCCAACCCCTCTCTACAAGAACCACACTTTCCTGTAATTATTTACCATTAAAATGTGCAAACAACATAAGTCTATTTGATCATAAATATTATGTTCATCATTTGAACCAGATATAGATACAACCAAACACCTCTTGTAGGCATTCACACAATTTGATTGTATTTTCATTAAGATTTGCACAAACTAGGTTATTCTCCGATAGCTAACACCCATCAAAACTCATATACATTACACACACTGTATAAAAGAAAAACATACAACAACTTGATGAATTTTCCTTGCCCATTGAATAAAAAAACTATACATACTCTCAAGAACTATACATACTTTCAAACCCTGATCTGCTCTAAGGCTTGGCTCAACATTTCATAGCCAGCCTCTCAACTAAAACCATGAATTACAATATAAAGATCATGATTGAGCTTCCATCTCACTCCAACTAACTCGTACAAATCTTGAACTAATTCTAATAACAGAACTTGAATCCTATTTAATTAATGCGACTCACCCTTCGATTTTTCTAACTCCTCAAATTCTGCCTGCTAATGCATATTTGTTACAATGACTGAGGCTCTGTCTAATGACTCATTAACTACATTGACACCTAACTCCTATGACTCACCATTAATCGACATTCATTTAGCCCCTTCTTTGGTTCGTTCAAGACCTAATAGTCTAATCAAATTTAGCACTTGTTAAGGAGAGTATGATGCTCCTGCATTAGAACGCGACTACTTTTAGTCCACTCACCGTCACATCAATGAAGCTCAACCCATGCTGGTCTTTTTGTGCTCCATTAGCTTGACCCAACGTCAAGTCGCTAAGGTATGCTTTCAATGCCTTAACTTATTCATAAACTCAGTCTAAAGTCTGCGATTCTTGAATAACCCTCATAGCTAGCCTCCTCGTTAGCTGCTCTTGGTCTCCAACCAAGTAAACACCTAACATTTTCTTCTTCAGATAGTTTCTCACAGAGTGATTGTCTCAGCAGAGATAATAGGCTATGTTCTCTTTGGCTTATTGAGTGACTCTGGCTGCTTCTGCGTCGTCCCCCTTCGGAAATCTTTAGTCTCGTGACGAGACTCTGAATCGACCATCCTCCAAGCTGCAACTTGGTTCAATAGCTCTTGCAACCATTGCACCTCTCATTTTCCATTCGAAGCAACCTGCTCCATTCGTTCTTCATGCTCCTGGAGCATCTACTCCATTCCACAGATTAACTTGTCCAAGAAGTTCCTTGCGGACTTCATCAAAGAATCCCATGTCTTGTCCTCTTCACGCACTTCGTGTTGTCCCTTCTGTCGAGCACCAACTTCGTGCAAGGTTGGGACGTCAACTTGATACTCTATAGTCCAACGAAACTTTACTTGGTGTGGACACGCCCCACAAGTGCTCCCACTTGTTTCGGCCATGCTTAAACAATCTGTACGCCCCTTTTGCACATCTGGGCACCACTGTGCCATTCTTCCTGCTCACCAAGGCCTTAGTTCCGAGCTTCCTCAATGGAACTGCATCTAGGTGTGCCTTCACTTGTCACTGCTGCCGACACCCCTGCTTCCAAGCGACCTGCATAGTGGGAATCTTGAGGTGTGCCAGGCACTTCTGTAAGTACGGATCCTATCAAAACTTCAGCCTACAGTGTCACTTTTGACAAACTCGGCACCTGCAATGCCTTTGTCGAAGGCTTACCACTTTTACTTCCAAGCTTTTGCCAACTTCTGTCTTTGTCTGCTGCTTCGTCAACTTTGTGGCACCCCGCTAGGTAGCTTAGCCACCCACCCATGGGTGTCTTTCAGCTGAACTGCCGGCTCCATCTGACTTGGTCTTTGAGAAGTTAACGAAATTTTCCAAGGTAGTGTGGAGCTCCAAGCTAGAGCTTCACCGAGCTTCAAACTTGCTTTGAAACCACCTCTTTGACAATAATGGAACGAATAAGTTGTAAGATGGAGTTAGAGGAGCAAATCCAGGAAATTTTGGATAGGCAGGTGGCTGAGCAGAGAGAACAACTGATGCAACTAGCTTTAGATAGAGAGATAGGCCCTCAAGTGCTATAGATTTTTCAAACTCGAATCATTAGAGGAAATTTCAACTCAAAATGGGCCTTTAACTTTAACTCAAATTCCATGTCATCATGTGTTAGCCAATGAAATTGTTTTAAATTTGAAATACCATATAGGTCTTAAACACTTTTTTAATATAAAGTTGGGGATATGTATCATAAAAAAAACTACTTTTTTTTGTTTGTATTTTTGACATATCGCCCCGTGTTTTTACTCAAATTTCGATCGGGGGAGCTCGTTGGATGCAGAATTAAATTCCACATCCAACGA
>LPNX011189503.1:58725-70866 GCA_001517045.1 Pseudotsuga menziesii | reverse complement strand
AAAACAAGAAATACCTGAAAAAACGTGATGATGACATCATCATCACGTTTTTTCAGGTATTTCTTGTTTTTGGGGTAGCGGGGTCCGTAAAAAGTATGCCGGGTGGGTACTCGTTGGATGCAGAATTTAATTCCGCATCCAACGAGCTCTCCCGATCGAAATTTGAGTAAAAACACAAGGAGATATGTCGAAAATACAAACAAAAAAGTAGTTTTTTTTTTCTTTTCTTCCTCCAAAATTAATAAATATTATTTTATTATTTTAACTATTATTTTATTAATTTTTTTTAGTAGGCCCATTTTGAGTTGAAATTTCCTCTAATGGTAATGGAGATGGACATCATTCAATAGACAACCTTGGTTATATTTGAAGACTCCTTCTCAAGTCGGGAGGACGTGGTGAAAACCCAAAATACTTGAGCTCTCATGGGCTTGTTAATTCAGTTTTTGTCTATGTATTGTTGTTATGTGTTGTTATCAAGACAATTTATCAAACAATTGTAGGAGTTAGTTCCTTTGGCATGAACATTCGTTTAGTTTGAATATCCATGGCTGATGTTATTTTGGTGTCCCTGCATTTTCGAAGGACATTTTGTAATGACTTTGTTTTGTTGTTTCCATGGTAGTTAAGGTTTTTATCGACCCATTTAAATTGTTAAAAAAACACCTAGTGATTTAAGTTACTAGTTATAATGTGTAATGAAAATGATAAAATATATAATTTCATTAATGTACAATGAATGACCACAATAGTAAGTCAATGGGACTTATAAGTGCAACCAATTCAAGTACATAGCCAAACTGCAAAAACAACTTTTAGAACTAACATACAAAACAACGAACTAACTAAAAAGCTAAACAATAGTAATCATAAATAAAGATTAACATACAAAACACATCTTGAATATAATATATCAATGTCTAAACAAAACAAAAATAGCTACACCACGAACAACGAAGTTAGAGGAGGGGAGGAAGAATAAGATGATTCCCCAAAAGAGTCATCAAACATGGAGAATGGGCCAATTACAATGTCGAATAATCTCTTTGGAAGATAAATGGATTGAGGGGACAGAGATGTGTGACCCTAGACAAAAGTTGATTGCAACTCTCTCAACAAAGCTCTAAAGTTGAGGCCACCAAGAAGAATTCACTAACAAAGCTCTAAGTACTCGAAGTGGTGGAGGGTTGAATAGTCAAATAATGCTATGAATGAAGCCTCCTTGAGACTCGAGTGGGCACTCGTATACTAGTGGCAGGTCTACAAGAAATGCAGCGTCTCATCAATCTGAAAATCGATGTCACATGGGAGTATACACATGACTTACAATCATCTAATGCTAAGATTGAGGGAAAGAAGTGATCATCCTAACAAGATTTTCCTTGGTGGGCCCTGTAAAGTTTATCTCAAAATACAAGGACTTCCCTGGAGAAAAGAGTTATACAACTTTGATTTGGGTAATGGAAGAAAGTACTAAAAGATCCTCCCATCCAAGGATCAAATTTGAAGGGTAGGGTACTATTTCACTTTAAAAGGCTATGATATATTGAACCCTTCAATGTTGACATGTTAAATTAAATTATTCATTTCATTTGAAAATGCAATAATACACTAAAATTCCATTGTATATTAAAAGCAATGTAATCAAATTCTTCAATACAGTGACAAAATTTGCATCATTCCACTCTATAGTTTTTAATAAGCAATGTCTAACTCAAATAACCCAAGAGTTGAGAAAATTTTAGAAACATAAAAAATACCTAACAATATGAAGAAAACAATTGAAAAGCATTTATAACCAATGGAGATTGAATCGACCAATAATAAAACTTCTAACAGAAAAATCAAGGTTGGATGAAAATGAAATACAATCTATATAATGTCATGAACATAGAGACTAATAAATACAAAAGAGAAAGTGAATCTATAAAATATGTTCATTATCTTGAATCACTTCAATAACAAACTTCACTCATTTCCAAGAAGAAGCAAATAAATACCTATAAAATAACACAACAAAAAACTATTTTCATGCTACACATACCTGACTCAAATCATTCAACTCCGGGAACAACCCAACAAGCCTTGAGCTCCACTAAGGGAAGGAATCTATTTATATATGTTTTTGGCCACTCAGCTCTACGAATGAGAGGAGAGACATACTCCTTTGGAGGAAATAATCATTAGGGGAGGTGTCCTTTTCTGTCTCTAGTGGTGAGGTGCACTTATGTAAGTGGGTGGTGGATTGGTGATGTTGGGGCAGATGTGTTCTTCCTTTGCCCAGGAGGAGCCCCCTAGAGTTTGAAGAGGGTATGATATACCTTACTAATGAATAAGGCAAGAAAGGGTGAAAGTAGCCTGAGCATGGGTCAACATGATGGTGGAAACAACCTAAGTAAGGGTTGAACTCGATAGTGGAAGAAAATTGAGCAATGATCAAGAGTTAGTCCCATTTGAACTTGTGATTTCAATAGGAACGATTTAAGTTACCTCTTTCCCTGGAATCCTAAATCGTAGGCCAAATGACAAGCTCAGTCGATCATGATTCTTGTAAACACTAATAAAGATATCCAATTATGAGGCAAGTTTTTCTCCAATGATTTTTCGGGCTTTTGAGTAGTACATTCATCTCCGTGTAAATACCAGTGGAGCCATTCAAGATAGATGGATGAACTCTTCGGGTCGAGCCTTTGTATTAACCATTCACAAACCCAGCGAAGGAAGAAGTGACCCACCATCTCGCTTACCATCATGATTCTCCATGTCTCACTGCTAAAAGCCAAAAGCAAATATTGATTGAAAATTGATCAATGAGCTTGCTCCAACAAAATCCTTGATAATTGTGTTCATCCGCTTGCTTGACCATCTCACTTATTGAGTCTCGATTGAAGCCTGAAGCTACTTGCACCCTGGCATGATCTCTAGCCCCTTATCCATCTACCATAGTTGTAACATGTACTAAAACACAAAACAAGTTAGAAACATGAAATTGAATAGGCTTGGGACTCGACGATGACAGTGGAAGCAAGCATAGCTTAGTAACTTAATAAGGTCGATAAATTGGAAATTGGAATAATGATAAACAAAAGTTTAAATTTTAAAACCACTTCAGTTTCAAACTTTCAACTTTCATAATCACATTTCCCAAAACCAATAACCATTCGATTAACCACAATTTTGAATCCACTTTCATAATCACGTTTCCAAATTCTAATAACCATTTGATTAACCACAATTCTGGTTCCTGATTCCCTAACTCTGATCACTCAACTGCATTAATTATAAGCCAATACAAAATATGATGAATCGATTCTAATTCTATATTTGTATCATCTACTACACAATTTATTCATGGATTGTGTGATTGCATTCACTATTAATATATTATTTATTCACCTTACACAAAAACTGGTTGGGATTATAGAAGGAATAGTTGTCAAGCTGCATTAAGTGTTTGAAACATGTTGTCAATTGATTTTCACTGTGATAGCCTACCAAAACACAACCATCATTAATGTGTTTATTGTCTATCAGGCTACCAGCTTACCACATGTGATTGTCAATTAATTATTTATTTGCTATCACACTACAACTTACTATAGGTGATTGCCAATTAATGCTTGGCACTTAGGGTTGTAGTGTACATCACCAATGATTATTGGTTATAATTTTGTGGCAAAGAGTGGAAATGTATAGACTCCTAGCATTTCTGGATCATATTTGTCAATACAATACAAAGTCTCCATCAAATTTAACCTAGGAGAAAGAGCAATCAAATCATCTTATTTTGATAAGTTTTCTCATTCAAATCCCTTCATTTTGGACAAGTTTTCTAACAAAAAATTGCAACATAGATCTATACCAAAAGAGTACGTAACTCCGACTCCCACACATCAAACACTCTTTTCTTAGAGTTTGGAAATATTGTAGTACCATTCTCCTCCATTAATATCTTGTTAAATAGTCTCATTCAGTTATGCTCCAAGCCTCCAAACTCGAGGACTAGCCATAGTTGATGAAATCATGAATCCATGGCTAGAAGCACAACTACCTTATATTATAGCAAGCGTCCCATCCAACAAGTGATAATTGTTGCATACAATAAACCAAACATAGTTTTGGAGGATTCGAACCCTGAATGAAGACAAGGTCGTGGAGCAAAATTTTGAAGGCTTGTACAATATCCGGATGGCCTCTGGCCTACGACAATGAAGAAAATTCCGATATGCAAATCCAAGAAAGGGGATGCTATTATCGAAGGAAGAGTAGGAATGAACATGCAACTATCCTATCATCTTAGGAAATGAGAATTTAAGTCTGCTTTCAAAATGCAACCAATGCTAAAAAATTATAATTTCAGTATTAAATCATATCAATCATATTATCAATAGTTTCCCACATATGTGTAATTAACATTAGTGTCATTGTATAGATACTGGGGCATCCAAATCAAAGAATTACATTTTTTAATAAATTTTATAAAATCAATACAACCCATTGCAAAGTCACATCGTAACAAAAAAAAACAATACAACTTATTGCAATTTCCAAATTCCTTGCATGGCGGGAAATATTGCATTACTGAAACAAATCAATACAAATTATTGCAATTTCTAAATTCCCTAGATGGCAAGGAATATTGTAGTATTGAAACAAATTAATAAACTTTAAAAAAAAATTCATTTAAACAAAATTGATTGTGATTTAAAGTTTCATAGTGATTTAAATTTGGATAAATAATGATGATGAAATGTGTGGTAGGCTCAGTTGGGCTTCTGCCTTTGTTGCTGTTGATTTTTCTTTAAAATTGTTTAGATGATATCTTTAAACAATTAGCCACTAGAAGATCACTAAAAGAACAACATGCACAAAAACATAACACAAGAACACAGATATTTTCCTTGAGGAAACCACAAGGGAGAAAACCCCACAAAACTTCCTCAACATAGAACTCAACCAGTGCAGTGTAAGACTCAGACAACAGCTTCCTCCTTCTCTCTCTTGCACTACCACTTCTCACTCTTGCTAAGAACAACTTGAGTGAGTGAGTACAAATGAATGGAGGTGCCTCCTATTTATATTCTCTTGTTGACTTGACCTCTAACTTAGTGGGGCCGACTTCATTAGCTCCTAGGGTCGACTTGTCCAACTGGACATTACAAATAGCATTTATTATAACGACACTTGGGTACTAATGACCCGACTTACATCCGAAGAGTTACATTGCTTATTTTAATGACTTTGACAAGACCAAACTCATCTCCCTAGAGAGGAATACAACATTACTTGGAATATCTTCCGAAGTTACAATAAAATTAACACTCCCTCTTAACTAGGAAGGTATTCAACATCTGCTACTACAACTGTACAACTGTCTGGTGAGACTCTATATGTCATAGGAAGTTTCAGAACACTTGTCTGACATCTTCATCATCGATCTCAGTTGGAACATCTTTTGTAATCTTCATCTTATAGTCTTCATCTTTTGTATATTCTTGAACATCTTCGTTTTGTCTTTGTCATCTTCTGGATCTTCTTCTTATATTCTGTGTCTCTCATACATTCTTGAACATCTTCTATTTATCTTTGCCATCTTCTAGATCTTCTTCTTTGTCTTTCGTACAACTTCGATTATCTTTTATTTGTCTTCTACTTGAATCAACTTTTGAGCCTTCTTCCATAACATCAGTATGTGAATACTGAATCTTCTTTTGTCACATCAGTATGTAAATACTGAATCTTCTTCATTTCTATTATCTGCAATATCAGTGTAAGGATATTGACAACATCAACAATCATCATTTGCTTGTTAGTGCTAAAAACTCAACCATAACTTATGCTAGAGCATTATCTGCATAATCAACATAGAGATGTTGGAACATCGATATCATTATCAGTAGATGAGTACTGAAATAATATGCAGCTACAAACATCAGTGTATCATCATTGATACAGACTCAATCAATCATCGAGCATGACATCAAACATCAACAATCAACTACTAATAGTATCTGTAGCAATCATCAAGCATCTCATCTAACATCAACAATCAATATAGTAATACTGTAACAACCATCAAGATATTAAGCAATCATCAACAACTAACAATATAGCAATATTGTATCAAGCATCTCAACAATCATCAACAATCAGTATATCAATACTGAAACATCTATCAAGCTTTTCAGCAGTTAGCAATAATCAATAGTATAGCAATACTGTAACAACCATCCAGCATCTCAGTAGTCATCAACAATCAGTATAGCAATATCGAAACATCTATCAGCAATCATCAATAATCAACAGTATAGCAATATTGAGGATACATCTTGCCCCTTCATCTTCTTCAGAGCAGCATCACGGTGAGTTATCCGGCAGATCCATATAGGCATTTTGTCTAACTTACTAACTCTTTCGAGCCAAACAAGCCTAATTAGACAGATGGATCTCCCTAGGGACCAAACAAGCCTTGTCTGGCTTACTAACCCTTTCGAGCCAAACAAGCCTAACCAAACATACTAATCCCCCTAGGATCAACAGGTCTTTAGTCTGAATTACTAACCCTTTCGGGCCAAACAATCCTAGCCAGACATACCCTCCCATAGACCGACCTACTCACCACTGCATCCAACATCTATTGTCACTCCCTCTTTCGAGAGAGGTCCTTTCAGAACAGACCAAGCTTGTCTCGAAAGTATTCAAACTTTACACGAGCCAGAGGCTTAGTCAACACATTTGCTACTTGTTCCTCAGTGGGAACATACTTGAGCTTTATAGCTCCCTTCCGCACCATGTACCGTATGAAATGATATTTGATTTCAATGTGTTTCGACTTATCATGAAATGCGGGATTCTCGGTCATCTTGATACAACTCTAATTATCACAAAGGATATCAGTGGCATCTATCTCTACATCGAATAACCCTGACAACATCTTTCGAAGCCATATTGTTTCACTGCAGGCTGAAGAAGATGCAATATATTCTGCCTCGGTTGTGCTAATTGCAATACTGGTCTGCTTTCTACTGAACCAAGAGATCATGCCAGATCCCAAGCTGAAACAACATCCTAATGTACTCTTTTTGGCACTTCCACCCCAATCTGAATCTGCATATCCATGCAACTTGATCTCTCCACTAGATGTATATTTGAGCCCATAATCTAAAGTTCCCTTTAGATACCTCATCACATGCTTTGCACCAATTAGATGAACGTGTTTAGGATTCACCATGTACTGACTGAATGTGTTTACTGCAAAACAAATATCTAGTCTGGTATTGGTGAGGTACATCAACGAACCAATGATCTGTCTATATAGTGTAACAGCAATAGCTTCTGAGGTGTCATCATTCAAGAGCTTCAAGCTAGTAGTCATTGGAGTGGTCATAGCTTTGCAATCTAGCATTCCAAATCTTTTCAAGATTTCAACAGTATACTTTCCTTGATTTAGAAAAACCTTATCTGAATGTTGTCATACTTCAAGACCTAGAAAGTAGTGCATCATTCCAAGGTCCTTCATTTTGAATTCTGCAGCAAGCCTCTTCTTACATTCGATAATTGACTTATCTTCACCCGTCATGAACAAATCATCTACATATAGTAACAAAATTAAAACTCCATCTTCATCAACCTTGTAGTAAAGGTTGGATTCTGCTTTACTCTTGGTAAAGCCTAAGCTCATTAGGAATCCACCGATCCTTCCATACCATGCTCTGGGTGCTTGCTTTAATCCATACAATGCTTTCTTTAGTCG
Source organism: Pseudotsuga menziesii (assembly GCA_001517045.1). Lineage (NCBI taxonomy): Eukaryota > Viridiplantae > Streptophyta > Pinopsida > Pinales > Pinaceae > Pseudotsuga > Pseudotsuga menziesii. The sequence goes on along the minus strand of LPNX011189503.1, from coordinate 63,113 downwards.
ACATACATGAGTCTTCTGATAATTTATCTCGAATCCTTGTGGTTGTTAGATATAGACTTCTTCTTCAATTATTCCATTTAGGAATGTCGTCTTTACGTCCATTTGATGTAGCTTCCATTTCATGTTGGAGGCCAAGGCAATAACGGTCCTTATAGAGGTGTATCTTGCTACTGGGGCAAAAGCCTCTTCATAATCAATTCCCTCTTTTTGAGAGAATCCTCGGGCTACAAATATGGCCTTATATTTTTCTATACTTCCATCTACTGAGTGCTTAATTTTGAATATCCATTTAGAGGATACCACTGATTTGTCCTTTGGTCTAGGTACCATTTCTCATACATCATTCTTCATAATAGATTGGTATTCTTCGACCATTGCATCAGCCCACTCCTTTTTTTATTGCTTCTTCAAAACAAAATGGTTCTTTATCCACTAGATCACTCATCAAAGCCATGTAGTTGGGGTATGTCTTTGGCTTCTTCCTTTCTCGGATGGCTCCTTTGGGAGCACTAAGTCTTTTTTCTTCTTCAATTGCTTCACGAGCCCAGGCATGTTTTCTCTTTCGAGAAATCAGTTCACTTGGTAAATCCTCAATTAGCTGAGGTTCAGTCATATCATGATCTTCAGATATCGGGTCTTCTTCTTCAAATCTAAATTCTTTAGGACTTTCAATAGTTTTGGGAGTTTCATGCTCCTCTTCATCTTCCTTGTCTTTTCTTGATTTCTTGAAGGTTGAATATTCATCAAATGTAACATCTCTGCTAAGCTCAATTTGACGGTACCCAAGGATATATATTCGATAGGCTTTTGATTGTTCACTATATCCTACGAACAATCCTTTCTTTCTTGAAGAGTCTAGTTTTGATCTCTTCTCCTTGGGAATATGAATGTATACAGGACAACCAAAAATCTTAAGATGACTTAACTCTGGTCTTTTGTCGGAAAACATTTCTTCTGGAGTTTTATTCCCAAGAGCACTGTGAGAGATTCGATTTTGAACACACATTGTTGTTCGTGTTGCTTCCGCCCATAGGTACATAGGGAGATCTTGGTCACGTATCATAGCTTTCACAGCTTCCATGATAGATATATTCTTTTTTTCCGCCACACCATTTTGTTGCGGATTGTAGGGAATGGTGAGCTCCCTCTTAATTTCAGCCTCTTTACAGAAATCATTGAACTCATTTGAAGTAAATTCTCCTCCATTGTCTGACCTCAGAATCTTGATTTTCTTTCCGAGAGGTTTTCTACTAGAGCTTTAAACTCTTTGAATCTTTCAAATACTTCATCCTTCTTTTTCAAGAAGTATATCCAAGTCTTTCTGGAGTAGTCATCAATGAAGGAGGCATAGTAAGAGTACTCACTTAATGAGGTGGTTTGCATTGGCCCACAGATATCTGAGTGAATAATATCTAGGATCCCTTTTGCCCAACTGTTACTTTTCGGAAAGGTATTCTTAGTATTCTTACCTTGTGCACATCCTTTGCACACTCCTTCATGTTTTACCTGAATTTCTGGTAAACCTGGTAAACCAGTTACCACCTTGCTTACAATTGGAATAGCCTTGTAGTGAACATGAGCAAGCCTTTTGTGCCATAGCTCACTTGGATTGATGGTACTGGTTGTTAGTGCATAATATGTATGTCCCTTTAGTTTGTAGAGACCTCCTTTTTCAACTACAATCTCTACTGCATCATCGATAGTTTTGCCTTTGGTCCACATGATGACTTTTCCATCGATAAAGGAAACTTTGAAGCCTTTCTTGTCTAAGGCTGAAATGGAGAAAAGATTCTTCTTTAGTCCTGGGACATATAGGACATCCTTCATCTTCATGGGTTTTCCGAAATCCAATTTATAAGATGCTTCTCCTAGCCCTTTAATTGGATATTGAGAGTCATCTCCAAGCATTACTTTGTGTGGAGATTCCTTTTGTTCAAGGCATGAAAGTGACTCCTTGAAACCAGTCGTGTTTGGAGGCACCACTATCAATCAACCAAGTATCATTTCCTGGTGAGACTAATCTAGTTAGGGCAGAGATCAAAACATACTCATCACTGGAATTTTCATCCTTCTTTGTTTCCTCTTCTTCTCTTTGATCACTGTCTTCAGCAACATGTGCCAGTGAAACCTTCTCATCTTCTTGAGTCTTTCTGCTTTCATGGGGCAGTTGATTGCAATGTGTCCTAACTTGTGACAGTTGAAGCATTCAAAGCTTGAGAAATATCTTTTGGGTCTTTTAAACTCTCGAGTCTTAGGAGGATGGTCATGGCTCTTTCTTTTGCCTTTGGTATGGGCAGTTAAAGCTTGATCCTCATTGTCATTTAGCTTTTCTTCTCTGGCTGCTATCCTCTCCTCTTCTTGGACACATTCTTCCCATAACTTCCGGAATTTGGTTAGCTTCCTTCTTGAACAAATTCCTTGAATGAAAGCTTCCCAGTCTCTTGGAAGGCCATTCAAGGTTGTCATTACAACCTCAGTTTCTTCAACCATGTCACCGATGGCTTCTAATTGATCCTTGATTTAAGCTACTCTTGTGAAGTAAGATTGCATAGTTTCTGACTTCTGAGCTTTTACACCTTTGAGTTGATTTCTCAGGGTCATCTTTTTGTTAATGTTTCTCCCTTCAAATAGACTCGATAGGGCATTAAACATTTATTTTGGAGTCTCCATGGATGACACCCGAGGGATCAAGTTATCTTTGATTGAATCAGCTATGATCATATCCTTCTTGTGCTTGGCTTTAGCTTCAGCTTCTTCTGGTTCTTTCACTTCCTCTTTCACAAATTGATCTAGATCATTCTCTTGGAGGATGAGCATGATTCTGTACTTCCATGCTCTAAAGTTTTCAGCCCCTTCAAGCTTTACATCTAGCTTGGTATTCTTTGTCGTCTTTAAGAAACTGAGAACGTCAAATGGAAATAGATAAAAGAATACTTACAAAAGACAACACCTGATTCTGAGGTTCTAGGGTTTGGAGTAGAAACCCTAATTTTGCAGTTGGGATCACAAATAGAGTTGACTGATGGAAAAGATGAGCCCTCCTAAGGCGAGATAGACTGTATCTTCCTTTTTTCCTGAGATTGATGATGAAAACCCAAGAAAACTGAAACCCTAGTTTGTCCCGACAGTAGTAACATGTCCAAAATTGAAAATTCTTGGATTTCAGTTTTGTCACCATAGAAAAATGCGCCCTTTAGAGGTGAGTTGGAGGAGCCTTATTTTTTGGTTGATCTGTCGAGAGGTTTGCTAAAGAACAACAAACCCTAGTTGTGCAATGTCTCCTTTCAGGGTGGCTTTGATACCATGTTGATTTTTCTTTAAAATTGTTTAGATGATATCTTTAAACAAATAGCCACTAGAAGATCACTCAAAGAACAACATGCACAAAAACATAAGAACACAAGAACACATATATTTTCCTCGGGGAAACCACAAGGGAGAAAACCCCGCTCAGCATAGAAATCAACCAATGCAGTGTAAGACTCAGACAACAGCTTCCTCCTCTCTCTTGCGCTACCACTTCTCTCTCTTGCTAAGAACAACTTGAGTGAGTGAGTACAAATGAAGGGAGACGCCTCCTATTTATATTCTTCTGTTGACTTGACCTCTAATTTAGTGGGGCTGACTTCACTAGCTCCCAAGGTCGACTTGTCCAACTGGACATTACAAATAGCATTTATTATAACGACACTTGGGTACTAATGACCTGACTTACATCCGGAGAGTTACATTGCTTCTTTTAATGACTTTGAAAAGACCAAACTCATCTCCATAGAGAGGAATACAACATTACTTGGAATATCTCCGAAGTTACAATAAAATTAACATTTGCTACTTAATTGTTGATTCTTAAACATCTAAAAATTTGATAGGGAAAAATTGGAGCATCCCTTCAATTGAAAAGTTACAAAACAAGTGGAAATAGCAACATAGTTGCTAAGTACCTGCCTCTTAAGAAAAGTTTCAATAAAATAGTAATAGGTTGAATATATATAATAAAAAAAAAGTAACAATAGATTTAGCAAAAAGATGTTCTATGAAACAACCACCAATGTTAGATGGATGACTTCATACTCTTTAAAATAGTTTGAGTTTTTACATATACTTCAATTGGAGGCCTAATAAAACAACCATTGAGTTTGCACAAAATTATATAATTTAAAAGTAGAGTTAGTGAGCATAAATATGTGTTGCACTATAAGTAGTCAATAAAAGTTACCGATCCCATTGAAAAAATACACTTCCCCAAATTCCAGAGAANAATTATATAATTTAAAAGTAGAGTTAGTGAGCATAAATATGTGTTGCACTACAAGTAGTCAATAAAAGTTACCGATCCCATTGAAAAAATACACTTCCCCAAATTCCAGAGAGCTTAAGATTAAAAA
>LPNX011189503.1:13711-58551 GCA_001517045.1 Pseudotsuga menziesii | reverse complement strand
TCAATATTTGATGTTTTTTTACTATATCACACACTTAGCAATGGTATTTAAACTTGACTCAATGTAATTGTTTAAATTTTAATTGAAAATGAATTAAACCAAGCCACATATTTAAGGATAACATGCTTGTTAGCTTAAATAGTGTTGTATTGGATGTTGATGTAAAGGTTCTTACAATCTTTGACCTATATTATGAAAGAAGTTTTATTATAGGTCAAAGATCGGCCACTTTTTGATAAAAGATCGGCCTCATGGTTTTTCTCCTTGTAAATATGCTAAAAGAAGACATGATGGAAAGTATATAGCATCCTGACAATGGCATCGAAAATAGGAGCAAGACACAGATTAATGGGGGTGGAATGTTTCTTGAGGCATTCAATAACTAGCTTAGAGTCCACTAGAATCTGAATATGATGAATTTGGCAGTGGACAACCATGATAGCAAGACGAAGGGCTTGAAACACTGCTAAGTTTTTTTAAACATTACCCAGATTAGCAACAAATGTGTAGTAATGAGACTCCGTGAGGTGGAGAGATCCCCCGACCCCTCCATGGACAAGATGTTGTTGCACATCACCATTGAAGAAAATCCATGGGATGGAGAGATCGATACATGGATTCTTAACCTTGTGTATAGAAAGATTTGTGGATATCTGAGGAAAGAGCTTTAAATTCACATAATTGTTGGTGGCACAAAAAAGAGGAGATGTCACCTTATCCTAAAAAATACAGTGATTCCTAGTTGTCCAAATATGATAGAAGATGAGAACAATGAGGGCTTTCATGGAGATGTGGATCAGTTTGTGGCTCCAAGCATATAAGGCATCTACTACATCTATACCTTTCCATGTCGACAGAATACCATATGTGTATCGAAGTTGATCCCAGACTTGGGAAGAGAAACTGCAACACAAAAAAGATGGTCAATACTTTCAGAGGAGACACAACATAGTGGGCATCTTCTAGGTCCTTTCCAAATTTTATGAATATAGAAATCCCAAACATGAATAAATTGCACTTCAAAGGACAGTTAAGCTTCCAAATAGATGTATGCCACCAGAGGAGAAACAAGAGGATTATCAAGATATCTCAAAACCACATATCCATGTTTTGGGGCATAAATACCACCTTTAGGATTTTTGGACCATAGAAGCTCATTAGGATGACCCGAGAGATGAATTAAATATGCTTTCAAATCTTCACATATATAGCCCATGCAAGTTAGAAATCATGGTCAAGAATGTTCAGTTGCATCGTTTTTAACCACCCTTGTGAGAGAGGGGTGTTGTTCCCATAATTATGAACCTGTCCAAGATAGATGTGTCCCCACTCCCTGAGATCCACCACTAGTGGTAGTGGGAGTAGATGTTTCCTAGTCCCTCCTATCCAGGGATCTTGTCCAATCCAAATATGCATACCATCTCCAACTCTCCACTCCAACCAATCACCGATAAGGTCAAAAGCTAAAATGATGGCTTTCCATGAATTGGATATATTTTTATGTTGCATATCTCTGATACAAAACCATTCAACCACTGAAAGGGGACTGATATATTTGTTGGTCACTACTGACACCCATAGCTTGTTACCTTTTAGAATACACCAAACACCCTTAGTAGCCAACGCTTTGGAAAAACATTTAAGATCTTTTAGCCCCCAACCACCCATGGATTTTGGCTATGCTATTGAGGACCAAGCAACCCAGTGGAATAAGGAGCCATCCAACGATCCTTTCCAAATAAAGTTGTAACATAAATTCCTAATATGATCCAAATTGTCACTGGGTATGTAGGCCAAGGAGACCCACTAAACCAGGATGGCCTCTAACACAGACTTGACCAAAATATATCTACCAACCTTACTTAGCCATCTATTGCACCAATGGTGAAGTCTTTTTTCAATTTATGCAAGAAGCCATGACCAATCCTTTTCATTGACTTGATAAGAGTCAAAGATAAATAGAAACTTTGGCATGACCAACATATGTCTCACTACATATGTAGACATATGTTGGAGATAAAATTTGACTTTTAGTAAGGAGTCATGGGAAGGAGCAACCTAGAAGTTGAAGCCATTGAGACATGGAAGTGCAAGTAAGTAATAATGCAATGATGTCGAGATTACCTCCATAAATGGGAATGTGTTTAGTGGACAATGTGGAAAAATTGTATTTGTGTAAATTGTTCTTGTTAGATGGGAAAGAAGAAGAGAAGGACTACTTTTAGTGGGTGATTTAACACTAAATGCATTGGAAGAATTGGAGGATATAGTGTTGTATTAGAAGGTTCAAACAAGTCATAAAGGTCAATAAGAACTAAATGGGAAGTTGCAATAAAAGAACATTTTTGTTCACTTGGGAACTAGCAACCTCCCAAGGGTATAGCCGATAGCCCAGAAGCTAGATATACCAATAACTTATGACTCAGAAGGGGTCGAGATGCCCTGAAGCCCACATACACTTTCTTAACAACGAACCTCTATCCCAGGGGTTGCATACTCTTCGAGCCTTGTCACAACAGACCAATATGAGCATCCCTAACCCTTGTTGATTTTGAACATTTGACCTCCCCAGAGATGAGACATGTTCTTAACCATTAGGCCCACTCAAGTTTTCTTTTGCGATAAAAACACCATTACCAAGGAAAGCAAAGTGGTATGAAAGTACCGAAATTCTTAAAGTGTTTTATCATTGCCTTCCAATAGGTTTTGGGGACCAAAAGCCTTCCAAAGAGAAGGTGTAATCCAAATGACCAATAACAACAAATAACATTGTAAGGTAAAGGCTCCATCCTCGAATAATAAATTAATGATTCGAAAAGAAATAAGGTGTCCATGCTCATTGGTAAGATAATAAATCAATGGTTCGAGAAGAAATAAGGTGTCCATGCCCATTGCTAAGAGAGTAAGCTTGCATGGATACAAAGGGGTTTAGAACCAAATTCAAAAGTAAATTATAATATTGATGATATATAGGAACATGTTTTCCAAAACCAAACCCATAGAGACCACATGCTAAACTAGCAAAAGTTTAGTTTAAAAAGTTGATTGGAAATGCAACATTAAACACATGAATGGGTGTGTGAGTCATTATGTGAAGGAGGGTCAAACTAATTCCATGGTATTAAAGTACTTCATAATTGATGGTATATACAATTTCTTGACATAGTGAAGGTCGTTAAACATTATGTTTCAAGTTTAGAGCATAGGCTTTTTGTTAACACGTAGGTATTGAAAAGGTGCTTCCATGAAGCAATGTTACTCATCACAATTTTTGTGTTAAAGTACTTAATAATTAAGTTTTCCGAGTTGTCCAAACAAATTTAGAGCAAAGTCTCTTGTTAACATGAAGGTATTGAAAAGGTGTTTCCATGAAGCAATGTTGGACTTGTCAAAAATTTTGTGTTGGAGATTAAGTTTAACTAAAAAAATTAACATGTTTAGGATATCGTTTTTTTTTACTAAAGTATAAGTAAAAAGTATACTCTGTACTCCATTTACTATTCATAAATCATAAAAAATACTTTTTAATTACAACCACCAATTATGAAGTTAAATGACATTTTCACACTTACCGTCACTGAATTACTATTATCTTTAAATAAGTAAATAATTTTAGTTAATTACATGGCTGATCTATATAAAACCAGATGTGGATTTTTATTCAAGTATATTTTAATCATATGACCCAGCTGAGTGCAGAAGCACTTCTCCTACCTTTGTCGCATAATGAGTACATTATATTAGATCCTACACTTTTATGAATCATAATCCATCGTAATTAGAAGATCGACACTCACGTGAGTCTGAGTCATAGTCACCGAGACAACTTTTCGTGGCATCGCTTTGATCAGATGTAAGCAAATTAACACAGACGTTTCCTCTGAGCCTCTGTTCGCATTACTCGCAGGTAGCTGGGTTGCAGCCCCTTCCATAATCTGAGTGATCAGTGAGATTCAGAACAAAAGTATGGCAACTAGTTTTGTTACGGTGGTTGTGGTTGTGATGCTGGCTTGTTCATTCATTGCTGTTTTTGTTTCTGTTTCTGACAGCTCCTGCATTTTCATCTTCGGTGATTCACTTGTGGACACAGGCAACAACAACTACATCACCACGCTTGCCAGGGCTGACATTTGGTACAATGGTATCGACTTTGCCAATGGCTTTCCCACTGGCAGGTTCTGCAATGGTAGAACTGCTCCATATTACCTCTGTATGCACCACTTATTCCACCTTCAAGTTTCTTCTTTTTTCATCTCTACAGTAGTCAATCTTCTGCATTAAATATAACTGAGTTTTCACTTTGGTTGCAGCCCAAATCATGAAACTATCTCCTCCGATTCCATATTTAGATCCCGAAGCTAATGGGACCAACTTACTCGGAGGGGTTAACTTTGCTTCGGGAGGCTCCGGAATTCTTCCCTCCACTGGCTACAAATATGTAAGTAGAAGTACTTCTGGAACTTATGTTTAAGCTCTTCCGGCCAGAACTGTCTCATATTTTCGAAAATATCAATATTGGTATGCAAATTGGTAGAACTCCTTTCGATAGGATAATCGAATATTTTGCAGACATAAAGGCGAAGTTGGCTTCCATGATGGATTCCAGTGCTCAACATTTCATATCTGAAGCTCTTTTTTACATCAACATTGGAAGCTACGATTATGTCTCCAACTACTTTCTCCCCGACTCCAAAGTTTCTCAGCTCTATAGCGTTGGCAAATATCAGCAGCTGCTTCTTAGCAGGTTTGCAGATCAGTTATGGAAAACACTAGCAGATATTGGAACATCACTAGTTGGATCGCTTCAGGAAGTAATTTATATAGAATCAATCCCACCCGTAGCAGTTTCAGTGCCATTTCTAGTACCGGGTTACCCCGCGAAGGAAGAAGTCGTTGGAGTTTTACCCGTTTATTAAGAATAACCAGCATCCAGCCCATCAGCATTTCAGTTAGCACCTCGCACAGACAGATACAGATGCAATTGATTGAGTTTACCTCGTCTGTGTGTCGTCGCTGGGCTGCAGGCAGAACACCGACCCCATGAACGCTCGCATAGCCGACTCAGCCTCATGCATGCACTTCGCCGCTACGCAGTCCACCAGCCGGCAGACCGCATGGACCACCGACGATAGCAAGTGGAGTATGCTGTGGTGTGAACAGATATAATTTTGATTTTTTTAATTTTATTATTATGACGTCATGTTGCCACATGTCAACTCAAATCTAGATAGCAAATCTCAATGTTGACATCACCTCCTATCCACCAATCAGCGGTTTACAAAAATAGTTTTTTAACAAAATTAAAAAAAATATTTTACAAACCCCTAAGTCATACTTTTGCAAAACAGGTTTAATTCTTTAAAGCTGCATCAAAACAGGGCAACTAATACCCAAAGTCAAAGGAGTTTGACTTCAATCGATTACAATATACCTGCTGAGGCGGGTATAATAATAATCAATTTCATAATAATCAATTTCATTATTATACCTGCTGAGGCAGGTATAATAATAATCAATTTCATTATTGAAGGGCTTGAGTCAAATTTTTTTTTCATGGCAAAAATGGCAGGTATAATAATAATCAATTTCATTATTGAAGGGCTTGAGTCAAATTTTTTTTTCATGGCAAAAATGGTTGTGCCCTTCTGTGAAGAATAAAATAAGTCATGAAAGTCATTGAAAAGCACTTAGGCTTCAAATTTGACACCGGCTCCCAACTCTCTTTAAAGAAAATAAAGAGCCCTGTCTCATAATATACAACACAATAGAAGATGAGATGCTCCTCCAAGTTAATGTCCTGCAGGTGACAAACCTGATCAAGCCTATTTCATCTCGAAATGTGTCGATCTATTTCAATTTAAAGTCAATGTGAACAACTAACCATTTCCTTAAACACAATCAATTTGAGGAGTTTTCACCAAGCCCAAACGTGTTTACCTCTCCTTAATTATAAAAAATAGCTATTCTGAATTGGGAAAATAAATAAAATAGCAGGTAGAATGCCCATAATGGAAATCGAAAAGAGACCTTCAATGCTGCATACTAATAAGATCTATTGTCAACTTTTTTTTATCTGTTGTTTTATTATTAACTTTTTTCATCTGTTGTTTTATTATTATTAAAAAGCTTTAATAAAATAGAAGTAATTTCAAAATCAATGTTACGGATTTCATCTTTGATGAGCTGATTTATTCAACGTATTTGTTGCTATTGCAAAACACAAGGACTGGCTACGATCCCTCAACTAGATTCCGAAGAAACTAAGAATTCATAGCTGTAATACCATAACGAACCAATGCAATAATTGTTTTTACAGACTTAATGTACACTCTTGTTATCTTTACAGGATTATAACAAATGAACTGAATTCATAGGTTTATACCAAATGAATTGAATTCAGACGGAATATATGGAGGGGTATGTAAGATAGTCACACAGTTTTTGAGGGTAAGCTCTTTCAACATTGTTGTTTAAATATGGGGAGAGCCCAAACAATGACTATCAAACCATGAACGGTTGAACTAATTATCATACAATTGTATATATATAATTGTTTTTACAGACTTGTAATGCAATAATTGTTTTTACAGACTTAATGTACACTCTTGTTATCTTTACAGGATTATAACAAATGAACTGAATTCATAGGTTTATACCAAATGAATTGAATTCAGAGGGAATATATGGAGGGTTATGTAAGATAGTCACACAGTTTTTGAGGGTAAGCTCTTTCAACATTGTTGTTTAAATATGGGGAGAGCCCAAACAAATGACTATCAAACCATGAACGGTTGAACTAATTATCATACAATTGTATATATATATGTTACATGTTTGACGGTTCTAGACAATACTAGCTAACCGATTATGGAACTAACTAATGGAATGTAACTAACATAGACTAGCTAACGAGATTACTACTCTTAACACTCCCTCTTAATATCAAGAGTTACTTTCTTAAGTATGATACTCTAATAGCAAAATTCTGAAATGCAAATGCCTGTTGGTCTATGTCTCAGCGAGGCTTACAAAAACTTAACAAAATTTCAAAAACTATTGGTTTTCAACTTTGATTCATGATGCTGCTGCAAACTCTACAAACTCTATTCTCTTTCTTTTTCCAATCTTTTTCTTCTTCTTCAATGCTGCAAACTTTTCATTCATCTTCTTCCTCAATGTTTCATCAGGTTCTTTAGGCTTGCTTATGCTTGCTACTAATTTTCATTTCTAACAATGGTTCATTCTTCATCTTTGAGCTTTCATCATAATGACTATTGACAATATATATGGTCCATCAACTAATCCCCTTGTATCGAAGATTCTTCGACCTTGATCAAGTTTAAGCTATGGGTACACCCATTACCCCCATTATCTCTAGCATTGGTCTATTCCACAACTTGACAACACAAACCTCTCCGAGAGAGTATCAAATCCTGTAACATCATGCACCTTAGCGCTACAAGTATGCCTACTAAACAAGCATACAACAAACAAACTTACAACAAAATGGGGACACAAACATGCCTTTGACGAGGCACTACAACTTGGACCAAAAAAATCAACAAAAACTTGAAGGTGTTGAGTACAACCGATCATGCACCTCAATACAACATATGCCCAATTACATTATGACCATTACATTCATCATACATCTAACATTGTCATATTACCACTGGGTGTTAGAAAGTGACAACAAGGAAGGTCTTCCTGCATGCATGTGTCTTTGCATGCAGAAGACTTAAATCAGGAAGACAATTGTATTTAATTTACTTTTCCTAAATTTACTTTGGAAAATAAATTAAAGTGATCTAATTATTAATTGACTTTATGAAAAAGTGAAATTAGGGTTTTCACTTAGCATTTAGTTATAAAAGAAAGATCAATTGGTGGAGAGGACACAATTGCATTCCGACAGAGACAGAGGAAAAGAAGTGTGAGAGAAAATTTTGGTGAAGAAGACGGAGCAGTAATCTAGCCCTAATTCGCAGAGGAGAGAGATAGGAGGATACGACAGAGGGACCGTATAACAAGGAGGCCATACAACCATGTAGTAGGAGGGTGTACAAATCATATAGTCGTACGGATCCATATAGTAGGTCGTACAGATTCCGTACAGACTGCACAACAATTGGTCGTACAGTGCATGACCGTACAACAGCAGGTTGTACAGCTGCTTTGGGCACTGTGCCCACCTTCAAGGTTTTTCTCAGTGAATTTGTGGGTGATTTGATTTTGTCATCTAGGGCATCAATTGAAAAATTATGATATTGTAAAAGCTTCATATTTTCTTAATAAAATATCCTCTCATATTGTTGCACCGGTTTTCCCATCTTGGGTTTTGTCCAGGGGTTTCTACCCAAAAAGACAGTGTCGTTTTTATTGATGTGATTGATGTTGTAAATGGTTCTCAGTTTCATATTCTATTGCATACCGTAAAGAAGTTCATGTGTGGTTATTTCAATTAAATTTAAATATATTGTTTTAGCCCTAATTTGAGCTTTAAAGGAAATTTTACATGGTATCAGAGCTCTGGTGAGCTAAATCTGAGATATATGCAGTAACAGTGATAGATCAGGGGCATATCTATTGAAGACACAAACCTAGATTGCAGATCTAGGGTTTGACAAGTACACTTCAATATGGTCGTGCAGTTGAGAGTTGAGGATAGACTCCAGGGTGCTCAGAACTTTCCTACATGGAAATAATGGATCACAAGGATCTTGGATGTCAGTGATGCAAAGGAGCACATTGACTCCATAAAGGTTGCACCCACAGATCCGATAGATTTAATAGCTTAGAAGAAGATTGATTCCAAAGCCATGTTGATCATCTTGGATGGGGTGAGGGACCATATAGTCCCTCACCTTTCCGAGAAGAAGACCGCATCAAAGATGTGGATGACTTTGGAAAGTCTATACCAGAGCAAGGACAAGAACAAGAAGATGGTGTTGCATAACAAAGCAAGAACGAAAACAAGAAGATGGTGTTACAAGAGAGGATTCCCAACACCAAGATGGCCAAGGGAGAAGGAGTGGTGCTTTATCTCACAAAGCTCACACAGAGCAGGGATGAGCTTGGAGTTGTTGGCTCTAAGACTGAGGATGAGGAGCTAGTTTGGATAGCCCTCGATGGCTTCTCTAAGCCATGAGACACCTTTGTCAAATGTGTTGTGGCTAAGGAAAAGATCCCTGATTGGCAGAGACTATGGGATGACTTTGTGCAGGAGACCCGCATGGGTCAAGGATCAGGCTCATCCAGCAGTGCCCCACAGAAAGTGGATGAAGAAGGGAAGAGCAAGGGTAAGGCAAAGATGAAGAAGGGTGGTAAGATGAATCTTGACATGTCAAAGGTCAAGTGTTTAATCTGCCACAAGGAGGGATACTTTGCCTCCCAGTGCTCAAACAAGAAGAAGAAGAGCAACACTCAAAAGGCCAGATCTGCAGACGTGGACTAGGATTTTAGCAAGAACTTCGATGAGGAGTTTTGCTTGATAGCTTGCATGGAAAGCACCATAGGTAGCAATGTTTGGTACATCAACAGTGGAGCATCTAGTCATATGACTGGACATAGAAGATTCTTCAAGGACTTGCCGAAGGGTGGAACATGTATCCACGTTGAGTCGGGTGATGATGTGCGGTATCAAGCGCAGGGAGTTGACATTGTTTCATTTAAGATGGAGTCTAGAAAACCCCTTGATTTTGTTGATGTGTTATATGTTCTGGGGTTGACCAAGAACCTCATATCAGTCTCCACTCTTGAGGACAAGGGATTTCAGTTGAAATTTCGAGACCATAAAGTGTATATCAGGCCCAAGGGGTCAGATAGGAGCTTGGATCAAGGGATTGGGATAAGGACGGGAAAGTGTATATACTACACTTTGAGCCTGCAAAGGCTCTAGTCAGCAGCGACATCAATCAAGGGGAGTTGTGGAATAGGAGGATGGCACACTTACATCATGGAGCACTAAGGCACTTGAGACAAGAAGTCATTAGAGTTCCTCAGATACAGGAGGAGAAGCATAACCACTGCAAGGGTTGTGCTTTGGGGAAAAACATTAGGAATCCTTTCCCACAGAGTGAGCCAAGTCTAAGGAGCCCAATGACTTAGTGTATTCGGATGTATGCAGACCTATGAGTGTCCATTCTTTCAGTGGTTACAGTTACTGCATGACCTTTATTGATGACTATTCCAGGAAGACCTAGATCTATTCCCTGAAGGCCAAGTCAGAGGTCTTTGAAAGGTTTCGGGAGTTCAAGACTCTCGTTGAGAACCAGATAGGAAGGAAGATCCGTGTTTTGAGAACAGACAATGGGGGAGAGTGCACCTCCAATGAGTTCTTAGAGTATTGTTCGGCAGAGAGGATCAAGATGGAGCACACCATGCCTTATACCCCACAGCAGAATGGAGTAGCAGAGCGAAAAAACAAAACTATGGTAGGAATAACCAAGGCCATGCTATTTGATTAGGGATTACCACTATTCATTTGGCCCGAGGCATACAGGACTGCAGTATACATTCAGAACAGGTGTCCCCACACAACTTTGGGGAAGAAGAAATCGAAGGAGGTCTTCATAGGCACTCTGCCAAATGTGAGTCACATTCGCATATTTGGGAGTGTCTGCTATTGTCATGTTCATGCTGACACTAGGAAGAAGTTGGACCCTTTTGGAGAGAAGGGGTTACTTGATTAATACAACAAGACTTCGAAGGCATGCAAAGTATACATACCTGCTTGCAAGAGGATCATTGTGAGAAAGGATGTCTAGTTTGATGAGGACAAGGCCTTGCGGAGATCTATGGACTTACCAGTAGAGCAGCAACCAGCACAGGATTCAGGGGTCAAGTTGGAGGAGCCAGAGGTACAGGTACAGGTACCGACACAGGGCATAGGTTCTGGTAGTCATAGGGAGTCAAGTGGACAGGATCCTTCAACGATTGACTTGGAGGATGAATTGCAGCAGGAGACGGATATCCAACAGTCGCAACAGGTAGACACTAGGTCAAGGCCTACGTGGTTTAGGTCCACAGTTCAGGATTCCAAGAAGGTTGATCCTCCACAGAGCTCCATGAGACGGATCAAACCACCAGTGAACTCAGTTATATGGCAGTGATGAAAGAGTTGATTAACTTTGAACCTTCCAGCTTTTAGGAGGTTGCACAACATGATGTGTGGCAAGAGGCCATGGTTGAGGAGCATGACTCAATCATGAAGAATCAGGTATGGAAAGTTGTGCCAAGACCTGAAGGTAAAAAGGTGGTGGGATCCAAATGGATCTACAAGGTAAAGCATGCAGCAAACGGAAGAGTAGAAAAGTAAAAGGCATGCTTCGTGGCTAAAAGGTTTTCACATAATGAAGGTATTGACTATGAGGAGAACTTCACCCTTGTTGCCAGGTATTCTTCCATTCAAATCATTATCTCTTTAGCAGCAGAGATGGGTTGGCGTGTCCACCAGATGGACGTCAAGACTGCCTTCCTCAACGGAGTGATAGAAGAGGAGGTGTATATTGAGCAACCAGAGGGGTTTGATGTGGAGAACAAGGAGACACATGTATGCAGGCTGCATAGAGTTCTTTATGGGCTCAAGCAGGCACCTCGAGCATAGTACTCAAGAATAGACAACTATCTACGGGAGATGGAATTTCAGCGAAGTGAGGCTAACCACAACCTGTATTTATTTACATGTGAGGTGCCTCTCATAGTGGTCTTGTATATGGATGATCTCTTTCTTACAATTTGAGATGTTGATTGGAGACTGCAAGTCCAACCTTCTAGTGGAGTTTGAGATGAAAGACCTTGGGTTGATGCATTACTTTATGGGCTTGGAGGTTTGGCAGAGAGATGGATGCTTCTTTATTGGACAGGGGAAGTATGCAATAGAGATCTTGAAGAGATTTAGGATGGAGGACTGGAACCCTATGGCCATACCTCTAGTTTCCAACTGGAGGAAGATTGATGCATCAGGGTTAGACGAATTTGATCCTACCTTGTATCGTCAGGGTATTGGATCACTTATGTATCTGGTCAACACACGACCAAACATCAGCTTTGCAGTCAACTCCTTGAGCCGGTTCATGGTGGACCCTCGAAGAGTGCATTGGACGACTGCGAAGCACATACTTCACTACATCAGAGGTACAATGGAGTATGGATTGGTTTATGAGCGCAGGGGAAGTGTACAATTAACAAGCTTCACAGATGTTGATTGGGAAAGATGTGTAGAGGGCAGGAAGAGTAATTCAGGTTGTTGTTTCAGCATTGGATCAAGGGTTGTGTCTTGGTTCAGCAAGAAGCAGAAGTCAGTTGCATTGAGCTCGGCAGAGGCTGAGTACATGGCTGCTTGTGAGGGTATGTATCTGAGGAAGATACTTTCAGGGTTGTTCGAGTGTGAGCTAGAGATTGCAATAGTTCATTGTGACAATCAAAGTGGCATCAGGCTATCTGAAAATCCAGTGTTCTATGACCGGAGCAAACACATAGAGATCAAGTACCACTTCTTTAGAGATTGTGTTCAGAGAGAAACCATTCGGTTATAGTGCATACAGACATATGAGCAGGTGGCAGACATTTTCACCAAGGCACTTTGCAGATACAGTTTTGTGAAGTTCAGGGATAAGTTGGGGTTGCTACAGAAAGTTGTTAGAAAGTGGCAACAATGAAGGTCTTCCTGCATGCATGTGTCCATGCATGCAAAAGACTTAAATCAGTAAGCCAAGTGTATTTAATTTACTTTTCCTAAGTTTACTTTGGAAAATAAATTAAAATGATCTAATTATTAATTGACTTTATGAAAAAGTGAAATTAGGGTTTTTGCTTAGCATTGAGTTATAAAATAAAAATCAATTGGTGGAGAGGACACAATTGCATTCCGATAGAGACTGAAAAAAAGAAGTGTGAGAGAGAATTTTGGCGAAGAGACAGAAGAGCAATAATCCAACCCTAATTCGCAGAGGAGATAAGAGGATCTAGGAGAGGGACCGTACATCAGAGAGGTTGTATAACCGTACAGCTGGGAGGTCGTACAGCAGGAGGTCATGCAAACCGTAAAACAATACGGATCCATCCAACAGATCTTATGGATTTCGTACAACACTCGGTCGTACAATGTAGGACCGTACAGCTGCTTTGGGAATCGTTCCCACCTTTCAGGTTTTTCTCAGTGAATTTTTGGGTGATTTGATTTTGCCATCTAGGGCATAAATCAAAATTTCTCATATTGTAAAAGCTTCATATTTTCTTAATAAAATATCCTCTCATACTGTTGCACCGGTTTTCCCATCTTGGGTTTTGTCCGAGGGTCTCTACCCAAAAATACTGTCGTTTCTATTGATGTGATTGATGTTGTAAATGGTTCTCAGTTTTATATTCTGTTGCATACTGTAAAAAAGTTCATGTGTGGTTATTTGAGTTAAATTTAAATATATTGTTTTAGCCCAAGTTTGAGCTTTGAAGAAAAATTTACACTAAAAACCAACCATACCTTTGGGCCAAACATTGGTACATAGATTGAACTACGAAAAACCCTATGAACATACTTCCATCAACCAAAAACTCTAGGTCCCTTCCATGATGCTTGCCAGTTTACTAAGAAAGTACTCTAGCTACGGGGTTTATCTGAATCAATCTGACACGTGCTATACTAACACAATATAAAGATGACAATTTACAACATAAGTATGTGAGATACTTGTGCCATACAAGGTAATCTTTATGATTTACAAGCAACAAATATATGAATATAGTCACTCTTCTTTTACTTCAACGGAGTTCGAATTTCTTCAAATTTCTTCAACACAGGCTTGGTGTTTCTTCTTCACAATATTAAAAAGCTTATTTTTTATACGATTTTCAGAGTCTTTTACAACAACCTTCATGACTGGACAAATTTTTCATAAACGACTATTCCAACACACAGCAATGGTGTGGTTTTTCCCTTCGATCCTTCTCAATCAACGCTCTTCTCATAATCTTCATCAAAATCCTCTCTTTTGAATATATCAAACTTTTGAATAAATATATATATTAATGAAGCCCTTTATATATTCCAAAGTATGAAAGCAATATCTATGTCTTCCTTGTTTTAATTAAGCTGCTACATTTTCAATAAATTGATATACTACTTGAATAATAAGAAATTCCCTTAAATAGCTGAAAAAGCTTACGATATATTTTATTACTACAATATCACTCTGCAAATTCTCCTCTTCAACAGTGAATTCGGCTCACGGCTGGCGAAATCTGCCCTTCTTCATGCTAGCTAGATCTTCACAAGTTTCATGACGACTGGAACTTCAAAAGTTTCATGACTTCATTGGATCCTTTAATAAACTGCAGGCTCACATACACTTTAATAATGAAATGGTAGCTTGCTCCAGCCCCTTGAACAATGAATCAATGCAACGCCCTAAAATTGCAGCAATCTTTAACACACACTGAGCAGAACCAGTCTGCTACACGTCTTCTTTGGCAGAATGATGCAACTAGTCAACAGTTACAATCTTTCCTTGGGTGTGTGGACTTTTAGCGGATTTGCTTATTTCCTTCAAGCTTTTTCCAGGCAAATACACTCTGGGTGGTCCACTTCCTTCCTCACAGCAAACTTTGATTCTACGCGGGGATTTTTCCTTTCGGGTAGATATCTCTTCACTGCAGTTGACAACGGACTTCATTTTAACAACTGCAGTGGGCTTCTGCATCTTCTCTCAAAACTTTTTACAAATGGCACAACCAAGATTCTGCCTTCAAGAGGCACAAAATCTGCTCCCCAGGGTAATCCTTCTTTGGATCAACCTAGTGCTCTGATACCATGTTCAAATATGATGTTCTGATATAATGTTCAAATATGAGGAGAGCTGAAACAAATGAGTATCAAATCATCAATGGCTGAACTAATTATTTATTACCATACAATTGTATATATATGGTACATGTTTGACAGTTATAAACTTATAACCAATACTAGTACCAGTTGTTCTGTGTTGTTTAAATATGGGATGGCAGAAACAAATGAGTATCAAGCCATAAATGGCTGAACTGATTATCTATTATCATACAATTGTATATATGATAATAGAATTAGTCAATACCAACTAACTGATTATAGAATTGATTAACGAAATATAATTAACATAAATTAATTAACGAAATGTGATTAACATAAACCAACTAACGAAATTACTACTCTTAACAATAGTAACCATGTAGCCCAGGAAATGATCAAATTCTACACCATGAAAGAACATGAGAAAGAGCAAAGTTCATTCGCAAAATTATATTTGCATTATTTGATGGTGATAACCGAAGCTATTTCTACATACTAAAAGAAAGCATCATCCAGAACAGTCCTTAATAAGTGTGAGTAGTAAGAAATTAATTATGATGTAAACTCCGGTATCTAGACTTATCTTTCTATTGGGATTTTGGTTGTGCAAACTCCGGTATTTCGAAACTATATAAAGCAGTTGAATTCTTGTTCCCATAAACTCCGGTATCTAGACTTATCTTTCTATTGGGATTTTGGTTGTGCAAACTCCGGTATTTAGAAACTATATAAAGCAGTTGAATTCTTGTTCCCAGTTTTTAACTTCGGAATATTTACTTGGTTCACTACCATTAAAAATAAACTCTCATTTGCTACTTGGATGCAACACTAATATTTTTGCAGATGTATGATTTCTTTTTGTTCTTTGTTGAATATATAAAAACAAAGATAAATGATATTTTTATCAAATATTAAATATGTTTTGTTTTAATTGTTTTATTATTATCATTATAGATCTATCTTAAACCCATCTCTATTAAACACGGAGAAGGATCTAATTTCTTAAGATTAATTATTTTTATCTTAAAATGTTTACACATCAAGAAAAAATAGATCCAGGTTTAAGATGGATTTATACTGGTTTTAATTTTTTACATTTTATGAGCGGACATGAATTTTTTTAATTACTTTTTTATTTTTGGGAAAATGTGACAACATCTCCCCCTTCTCGGTTGTAAGCACCTCGCTACTCTCTGTGCAATCACTACCGTTATTCCCCAAACATAATAAGAATTTTGTACGAAGTTATAGTTCCACAAAATTTTGACCTTATAGATTTTGGTTCATTTTAAAGAAGTTATAGTTCCACGGAGCTTTGACCTTATAGATTTTAGTCCATTTTAAGACTACTTTATAGTAGGAATTTTAAAGTTCATGGGAACATTGACAATGAAAATTTTCTTTTAGAGGTTTTGATCCATTTTAACATGACCCTTTTCCTTGGAAATTTGAAACAATAAGTAACTCAACACTAAACTTTGCCTTGCTTAAAACAATAAACCTCCTAAAAAGGTTAAGCTAATCAAAGAACAAACTCAACCCTTCTGATAACTCCATTTTTATCTGGCAAGGTAAAGTTCCACCCCAATCCAGTCATTTTTCTCCAAATTTTGACCATTTCTGTGGGTTTTAAAATGGGTCAAAAATCTAAATGCAAAGTTTTATAAATTTATAACTTTCAGCAAAATTCTTACCAAATTGTGAGAAAATTCCATGAGGAAGGAGGCAAATTTATTCATTTATTAATTTACTCTATCTAAACTTAGATAAACACTATCTACACGTCAAAGAAACACATTAATTTAATTTAATGCATGTCCATTCACATCCAAGAGTTCAACCAAACAGTACCTGAGGTGAAATTTTTTAACATAATAAGCTTCTTTTACAATTCACCTTCTCATGATATACCTGATCCTTCACTCCAGTTCAATTGTTTACCAGATCCTTCACTCCAGTTCATTTGTTGCAAAAAGTAGATGACCTGTAAAAGATATGGAATCATACTATAAATTCAATAACTGATATGGTCTGGAAAATAAGTCGAGATACAATGGATTCTTTAATAATTCCTCTACCTTTTATGTCAAAGACTCTAAATACGCACTCATATCTAACATTTAAGAGAGATCTATATGTAAAGCAAAGTAGGCGATTAAGATTAAGATTAAGGTTTGTTCTTTCATAACTTTACTGGATCCAGGTGCTTGGGGCTAGAAAATTCCCCAAATTTTTTGAAGTACCTAGAAAATTACGATGAAATATACTTGCAAGTTAGCAGTCCTTTTATGTCAAAGACTCTAAACACGCACTCATATCTAAAATTTAAGAGAGATCTATATGTAAAGCAAAGTAGGCGATTAAGATTAAGATTAAGGTTTGTTCTTTCATAACTTTACTGGATCCAGGTGCTTGGGGCTAGAAAATTCCCCAAATTTTTTTAAGTACCTAGAAAATTACAATGAAATATACTTGCAAGTTAGCAGTGTACCTATATGCAACCTAAGCTTCAGGGTCAATCATCATATCATATGACAATTTCGTGAATGAAATGAAAGTTAACCTTAATCTTTGTACACAGACATAAATGATTGAGTTTCTCTATATACCTGAGGATATCTTAGGATGTATGTAAAATCCACTTGTATGTGTAAACTGTAGACCAAAATTGGGGGTTGAGGGCTGGAGCAAGAGGTGGGTTTTCATTGCTGTTTCAAGACAAGAAGTGAGTTTTTATTATTGTTTCAAGACAAGTTCAGGTTGGAACTTGGTGATAGCGTTCTGGCTGGACAGATTGTTTTCTATTCAACATTAAAGTTGATCCTTGCTTAAACATAAACAAAGATACAATCCATTATCCATGCACATCAAGGTTTTTCTTTTCTTTTTTTAACATAGCTAAAACATCCATCATGATAGGTAAATTAAAAAAACTTACTAAAACATCTCATCTTGATAGGTAAATAAAAAAAATTGCAATGTCAATAATTCATTGCTTTGTATGTTTCAACTGTATACTAAAATTGGGGGTTGAGAGCCGGAGCAAGAGGTAGGTCTTCATTGCTTTCCCAAGACAAGAGGTGAGTCCTCATTATTGTTCCAAGACAAGTTCAGGTTGGAACTTCCACAACTCATGCAAAGTTGGTGGGTAGCTTTTTTGGCTGAACAGATTGTTTTTCTATCCAATATTAAACCTAAAAGCTGATCCCTACCTACTTAAATTTATTGTATTAAACTTAAAGCTGATCCTACCTAGATTTATTGTACTCGGATTCTCATAATTGATTAAAATAAACTATATACCAAAATTAAACATAAACAGAGACACTTCCATGCTCATTGCTAACATCAAGGTCTTTCTTTTATTTTTTCTAAAAATAGCTAAAACATCCATCGCAATAGGTAAATTATAAAAACTTACTAAAACATCTCATCTTGATAGGTAAATAAAAAAGAATTGCAATGTCAATAATATTATAATTCATTGCTTAGTTTGCAATTTTGATATTTCAGGTTAAGTTAGACTCTTAGAGATCCGAAAACCTTTATATCACACGCCTCGTAGATCAAATTGAATTTTTTTTCAAAAAAAAATACAGGTTTTCAATATAATTGAAAGGGGCAGAAGCCACCTGAATGTAAGGCTTTTTAGTTAGACTTTAACCCACGCCATATCAAACCAGTGAGGATAACCAGGACGTTCGAAAACAAAATCTGCCCCATGTAATTGAAAATTATATCTACATTAAATAAGTCAGTTGTTGACCAGCAAAAGAATTGGATAATTGACAAAATTATATACATCGTTTTGGGTGCTGAAGTCCTATGGGTAGGAGAGGCTTGTCATATGGGTTACTACTTGGCAAGAGATGGAGACCAAGTATAACCTCATATCAAGTAACTACATATCAAGTAACTAGTAACTAGAGCATCTGGAACCTCAATAGAGGAACAAGGACAATCAATAACGTCGAACCCGGCTACCACTTTCCAAAACTCATCAGAAGATAGCTATAGGATATCGCAGCAATCAAGACCTTACAATCTGGGATAAATCTGATTTTCGCTTAGCATCTCTGTTCTATCAGTCTATGTTTGTTCCTTTTATAGCTGTAAGGCCTCTATCAGTGAACCAGGATAGATATTGGTGCGCTCATGCACCTGCATTTGGACCTTTTTTTACACTAACAGAAGCCAGGTGGCTAGGTGGTCCTTGACTCATAGATCCATAGGTAATGTTAGAATAGGCTATTCATGTATCAAACTATACTTATTTTCTAATGACTTTTCTTTACAAATTAAAAAGAATTATTAAATCAAATTAACATCAATATATACAAATTCATCTGTTATCCGAAGTAAGGAAGGCATAGTATAGCTAGTAAGGGATGGACAAATCCTTTTGGTGAAGCTAGGGTCCCATCTGAACTATCATCAGATTCTATCAGAACATATAACTCTAGTCTCTCGTTATAAGGCAACAGAGACAGCCTGTATCTAAGTACATTTATGTATGTTACTTGAAAAGTAGTACTCATTGAAAAAAGAAAAGCAAAAAGAAAGGTCTTACTGTAGTCTGTAATCCCGTGAAGAGGAGATAGAAAACAGATGGCAGACCCTACATCACATCACAAAAATCAATCCCTTGACATATTGGGAAAGATCGCAGTACCTTTCGATTTAAATCCTAATGGCTACAGAATAAGTATTGTATTTACCTGGTAAATGCCCTGTGATCTTCCACGACTAAGTATTGTATTTACCTGGCAAATGTATTGTGATCTTCCACTACTCTTAGTATTGTATTTCCCTGGCAAATGTCCTATGATCTTCCACGACTCTTCAGGGAAATCTGGGTTTTGTGGAGGACACAACAGTGGAAATCTACGACTGATACCTCTGAAAAGTCATGTTTTCCGTAGGTTCTGTGGAGGACACAACAGTGGAATTCTACGACTGATACCTCTGAAAAGTCATGGAGGATCGCGGGACATCTGCCGCAGAACGTAAGCATCTAAAATCCCCAACTCCTACGTACTCGAAGGTCTTCATACGACACCAACTCCTCTGAAAATCCTTCAAATTCGATACGGCAACATGCTGGGTCCGTCCAACCAAACCGAACCCTAAGTTCACCATTTTTGTCCTTCCAAATCCTAATGCCAATATATTAAATATTTCTGCCTCATCCATATGCCGATAAGCGATTTTCTCCCAGGTCCATTTTTTTTAAAAACATGTATCGTCTCTCGGCCTAATCAGAACATGACACAATTGTCAAAATCGTCACTGCAGTGGATGGAAACGTGACGGTAGGGTTAGATGGTACCTATCCTTTTAACGAGACTTTGCCAGGGTTTCGATGAGGTTTAAAATTGAACCCTTACTAGCTCTTCAAGACGGTTCTGGTCAAAATTGAACTCTTCACAGCCCTTCTAGCCCTTCTAGAGGGTTCTAGCGCTTCCAAAAAGTGTAAAGTTAAAAGTGTTTAAAAAAAAAAAAATTAATCTGAATTTATATCAACATTTCAAAAGAATGGTAACATTTGAAATTGAAATTACCCATCCATATAAATTTGTCAATATGTTGAAATTGCTATGCTATAAAGTTTAACTCATCATCCAAATATTGGAAATATGATAAATTATAATCACAATGGTGGCATGATCATGATGTAATCTCCCTCTATCATTCCAAACATTTGTGGTTTCTCATAACATTTGTCTTCAGCGCCACAAAAATACATCTGAAAATTACTTGTCTTTACATCCTCTTCTCTTTAAATCCTCATCTCATAGTCATAACTAAGGATTCTTATGCATACAATCCTCACCTTATAGTACGAATTGACTCAAAGAATAAGAGACAAGTATAAGTAAGTCTTATATTAAATTTACCATATAAGTCTTTAATTAACACTATCGACTGAGATTTGACACTTTGGATTGTTGTGATGTGACACTCTCTGGTATGTAGGAAATTTTTTTAATGTTTTTTTAGTTGTGTATTATTTTTTCTTAGGTGCTCAATCCTTATCATTTTTACATCTCTCAAGCTTGGATTGCACATGAATGCCCCAATATGGTTATGGCATAGTCTATGTAGTTTTTTTGTATAATGAAGAACTCTAAAATTAATGATACACATATGACAACTTAATGTGTTCAAAATAAGTTTTATTGAAAATATATCATTTTTTCATGTAGATATTAAGGAGTGTTCAATTGTTTAAAATTGTAAAAATTTGAACGAACAATATTTGTCTTTTGCATTTTTTTGGTGAAAGGGTTCAATTAATTTATACTTGTCAATTGAAGTATAATTATTTATTTTGCTCTTTATATCTGAAGGGCTCAGAAAATAAATACTTTTCCAATTGAAATTAAGACCCACCCTTCAAATTTGATCACTGGTTATGGCCCTTGCTAGAAGAGTAAAGTTAAAATTGCCTTTCAAAAAAATTCAAAATCTTATTTTTACCCTTTCAATTAAGAAGGACACAATTTATAACAACATTTCAAAAGAAGGGTAAGATTTTAAATTACCCATTAATATAAATTTTATAGTGTGTTTAAATTTATAAGCTATAAAGTTTTGTGATACCGTTAAAATCCCCGACATAAATAAAAAAGCCTGCATGAACTACGACATTAATTGACTTTCAAAATTTTGGCTCACTATCTAAAATATTGGAATTTGGAAATGTCATGATTCATAAGTCTTAGGAATTTAGGTCTTTGTGCAAATGGAGGTTGGTTTGCAATGATTAGATCAAAATGCCAAAAAAAATGTATTAGGTGTACATGAAATTATATAATTTTCTCCTTGTTTCTGTGTATGTAGTTATTTATCCTAAAGGAGATAGTACTTTGAATATGATCAAAAGGCCAATTTCTCCATTGGACTCTTAGTTTACCTAGTACTGGAGGAAGTGCCTCTATTGTTATATATGTAATTTCTTCATAAAAAATATGAGACAATTTTAAAATTTAACATCTCATTATTACCGACATATGGCTCCCCACAAGTCGCCATTCACTCAATTCGGATTGACAACTTTCCTTCCTTAAACTCCACAGAGGGAGTTCCTTGTTTCTTCATCAATATCATATTTTACCAAGGTCCTCTCTCACTATGTGAAGTTGGCCTAACTAACAAAAGAAACTAGGTGGATAGTGGGATCACCACACGGTAAAAGTGGATGACTTAGCTTACTAATCAAGGATTCATTTGGATACTTACCCCCGCTTAAGAAAGAAATCAATTGTATATATGTGAATTGGTAGCTTGTACTCATGTTTATATTTTATCCTCAATTTCAATATTTTCGAAGAAGAAGAGAAAGGAATCAGATAATAATATGAAAGATAAAAGTAAGCCAAAGAATTGTAAATTAAACCATATAATCATATATAATTTTGGTTGTAATTCCTTAGTAACATGGATGGAATTTTAGATGTCTAGTTAGAAGACATCAATTGCAATTTGTGACCTCCATGATTCCAACTTCCACATGTTCGCTTCTCATGAATTTTGCAGCAATGTTTGGCCAACTTATCTTTTGCATGCCATTCTAGAAGCATGGAAGCCTCAAGTTTAGCCTATTGTGTGCCAGTGAGGTTGACAATGTGGACAATGGGAGTTCCCAATTCCCATAGTTGAATTGTTGACCATGTTGATATAGTAATGTTGTTGGGCATTCTCTTCACTCATCTCCATTCACATTGTGACGCAATACATGTGGTGTTGTAGCTATAATTGTAGGTAAAATGTTAATGGTTTTCATGTTAAATACTAAATTTCTTGCCAGTGTTGATTCGTTGAATCGTGGATTAGTACAAAACACGGAGGATTTTTTATTAAAACCATGAGGATTTCAATCTTAGAGCTCTCGAGCTATTGATTCCTCAAGCCTAAAACTTTCTCTCCAAACTTCCAATCCTACCATTAGCAATTTTTCAAATTTAGTTTGGGGTTCTGGTTCTATTTAAAAGGCATATTGCAAAGACTTAAATGTAGAATGAGTTGCAACTTTGCAAGTCTCTAATTCATGACATGCATGTGCTCATGATTGATGCCACTACCTTGCCCGTCCATCCTGTCTACATGCATGGAGTATGTCATGGCAATTGACAAGTGTTCAACAACAAAATTTGATTCCCTCGTGAATTGGTGTCCGGTGATGCTGCATTGTTAAATTGCTAAGTATGTTTTAGATAATTTTACCATTTTCAGGGGGTGTTATGTATTCATTAGGAGTCCAAGGCTGTTATGTATTCATTAGGAGTCCAAGGCCCATCACTCTTACATCTCTCAAGCTTAGATAGCTACACTCTCTCTAATTTGAATTTCACAAGCACCACTTTTAACACTAACATTTAAAAAAAAAATTGCAATAATTTTTTATGTTACAAGAGAAAAGAAACTTGATTGCTACCGTGACTTGGCTTTATTATCTATTACTGAATATGACATATTATTCTTATGTTAATTGTGAAGAGTTTAGCTAATTTATACTTGTCAATTGAAGTACAATTATTCATATTACCCTTCATCTTTGAAGGGCTCAAAGAATATATGCCCTTCAAATTGAAATGAAGACCCACCCTTCAAATTTGATCATTGGTTTCAATTGTTTCTTTGCGAGTTGTCTACTAATTTTCACTTTTTTTCGTTGGTTTTTATTAGTTTTTGGTCATGAATTTTCACGGAATTTTCCAAACGTGTAAAATCCCTGTCAGATTTTACAGAGTGTAGGTGTTGAAAGGTCTTCCCCGAACACTGCCATATTTTACAGAGTGTGGGTGTTAAAGGGTATCCATGTCAAAGGATTTCATTTATGTGCTTAAAATCTCTCAACAGAAATAATAGATTTTGTGGCTAATTCAACGAATTCCAACGAAAAATCAATCATAAAATCAAAATTGTCCTCTGTTTAAACGACTCCCTTTTCCTCAATTCATTTCTCTCCTTCATCATTCCTTGGGAGTTTTGTTGTGGTAATACTGGCATAAATATCTACATATCACCGCCACAAAACACACATATATCGTTGGGTAAATGGAGAGTATTTGCTTTACTTGTTTACTGGGAAAGCATATAGCAGTTTATTACCCAAAGGATAGAGCCCCTTACTCTCCCCTAACTCTCTCTGCCCTCAACTATTCCATATGGCATTCATAGATTTTTCATGGGACTTCCTATAGATTGATAGCACGATTTTTTATGTTGGTAGGAATGATTTACATATAGCAGTGTTCATCCGAAGCCATTTGGGTTGTTTTCTTTTAACTGATTTGGTTGAATGGTTTTTTGCTTTATTTTAATTCAGTTTATTAAATTTTGCTTAAGGTGCTCCCTTTCGACTATTATATGTTAAATTATGTATATTCATGCATTTTGTTTTTCTAATTTTTATATGATTTAAATTCTTTAGATGTATGTACATATGACAAAATTTATTGTTATTTTCGAAGCCAGAAATCTAGTTAACTATAGCTATTAAAGCTCATGACCCCTTTCAAATACTCCTTCATCTCGGGTTCATATGGGTGCTCGTCGTGGTGGTCTCAGACGGGACTTCTCTCCTATAAAGATTTGGAATGCCAGCAAGGGGCTTTCCTTAATCGCAGGTCCCTCCTCCCCCACAAACCCTCCTTGGATTCTACTACAAACTCCCTCAAACCAAACGCTCGGGCTCTTATAGTGAGATTTCACCACTAGTGCATTTGTATGGCGGTGTGCCCTGAAATTGATGATTAAACTATTGTAATGGATTTTTCATCACTGTGGAGTGAGGCATTTTTTATGCCTAAATTTATGTTGAACATTGTAAAGGCATTATTTTTGCCTAAGTTTATATTTGACCTTATTGTAAACTTGACCAAAGAGAGTATTATAAACTCTTGGCAAGTAAAGCATTTGTAACTTGCAGAAATTGTATCTAGTTGATGATTAGTTTGATGTTTCGATTCTAAAAGACAACAGTGAAGGAGAAGGGCAATGTACTTGTTCAGAAAGTATTTGCTATCAAGATGGTACATGTATTTACAGGTTACAATTTATGCTTTTGGTGATCCAAAAGCTTTTCCGTGGGAAGGTTTGATCCAAGAGGATCTTTAAATGGTCAATCCAAATAGAATTCTTCAATCAACAAAATAAATCTTACCAAAGCAAAGAGCTCGTCGGTGGATTTCTGGCAATGCTTGTTTCGCACAAAAAGACCTCCGAATGCAAAAGTTATAAAAGTTTGAAGTTTCAGCAATTATGGAAAAAATGGTTATTTTGGGAAAAATTATCAATGTAATTTTTATAAAAAAATTGGAAATCCATGGGATTCGACCTCATGACCAAGTCCAAGAGCGCCTAAAGCCCTCATCAAGCCCGCCTAGTCAACACACGGCATGTAGTTTCTTAACAACATAAGAGCGCGACTTTTATTTAAGTTTGAGTTGCGTTTCATTTGGAAAAAGGGGGAGGTCAAGGGCTTATCCCTCGAACCCATAAGCCAACACCGAGGCTGATATTTTAAGGTAGAAGCCACGAAGGAAATATTGGTCAACACCACCACCACTTCATATTGTTAGGCCTTATCGTATCCAAACCAACCATATATAATATTTGCCACCACATATAATATTGCCAACACACTAAACCATATTATATGCCAAGTCAAACCATAACACATGCCACCAAAAACGTTTTGTGGGGAGAGGTCTGCAGGTGACCTCCTCCCCTTCTTGCAAGTGCTTTAAGCAACGCACCATTGACGCTGCTTGTTAAGGGATTTGGAAGAAATACTTAAGAGTTTGCAGGCGAGGAAATGGGGACCCAAAAGGGCACATGGCCTACCAGTTCATGCCCCAAATCAGCCCAAAAACAACCTCAAAACCACTATAAAAACTAGGGTTCGACACAGAGTTCGAGACAAAGGAAGTACAAACCTGAGACCACTCAGCACAAAGTGGGTACAAATCCTGAGAATGTATTTGCATGAAACCCAAGGTGGTTTTGCATGCTTCCCAAGGTGGTATTACATGGTCTCCAAGGCAGTTTCTGCATAAAGTTCAAGGCAATTATTGCATAGTTCTCAAGGTTTGTACATCCATTAATGGGAATGATTCTTGAGGCAAGGATCTATACAGTTGCAAGTAGAGGGTGTTCTCGATATGCATGCTAAAGGAGGCCTCATGCAAATATAGTCGACTTTATACTCATTTTTCTCAAGATTTCTCAAGGAATGCAGTGTTGTTTTATTTTGTTTATCACTGACAAAACTCAAAAGTGTTTCTAGAACACTCATTTTGTAAGCTTTGAAGACTTGATAAGATCAAATTCCCATTGGAATTGGCCCGAAAGACGTAGCCCAGGAGGGGTGAACTCCATTATCGGTTGTTGTCTTTAATTTCATGGTTTGCATATCTCTTTATGTTTAAGCATTTAAAAAAATTTCAGTGTTTAAGCATGTTTATGAGTTTTTTAACTTACAAGATTTTATATGCAATTTCATAGTTAATAAGATCAATCATTTTCAGATCAACCGGGCTCTTAGAGACTTTAAAGCCCATGCAAGGGTGAAAAGATTATTTTTGTCTCCCTAAACATCAGGGGAGTGGGGGGGCTCCCAAAATTCCTCGCCCTAAAGAGACTTTTCCATAGAGATAATTCAGACATTGTTCTGCTACATGAAACTATGACTTCGACTAATAAAGCTCGTGATTTTTTCTCCAAAATAAAAAAAAGGACCGGATGGTGGTTTCCACATATGCAGATGTACAATATGGTGGGTTGTTAGCAACATGGATTCCCTGCAAAGCAATCTTCTCGGTATACCACATTTCACTTTGCATTCTTCTGAGTGGAAAATTTTTTGGTTTTGCTGAACGAATAAATTTGATTGCTATGCCCCATATAGTAATAGAAGAATTTTTTGGGACTCTGTTGTTAATGACGACATACTTCTTAGCCAAAAATTGATATTAGCTGAGGATTTTAATTTTACTCTCTTCTGCAGAAATATGGGGTCTAAACTCAAATCATGATCCACTTAGCAACTTCCTTTTGGATATTTTCTCGTTTGCGGATCTGAATGATACATCCCATAAAGGTTGTTCCCACATGGAAAAATGGTAGGGTTGGGCCCAACAGGGTGGCTAAAATACTGGACCATTTCTTCCTTACAGATAAATTAATGAAATTGTTGTTCCGGTATAAATCTTGGATTGGTTCTGACTCCATGATGGACCATTTCCCTATCTTCTTGGCTTTGGATTTTGATTTTCAAAAGACAAGCTTTCATTTAAATTTAATCACTCATGGCTTATGAAAGATGACTTCAAGGATATGATCAGGCAAGAATGGTTCAATTTCAGTTAGGTTAGGTCCCTCTTGACATCTGATTGCATGGAAAGGAAGTTAAAATTGTTGAAGAATGTGGTAAAAAAATGGGAAAAGGTCCAAAAGAAATCTCAAGCTTCGGACCTTCGGTGTATTGAGGCTCAAATTGAAGTTATTTCCTCCTCTTCCATCGTGGACCTTTTTTCTATGCGGGATAAATATACACTACTTAATTTTGAATATTCTAGGTTAAAGATTTAAAGGATTCAAGAGGAGTCCTAGAGACTTAAGAGTAGATCCATTTGGGTGGCCTTCGGCGACTAGAACATGAAATTTTTCCATATATTTGCCAAGCATGGGAGGGTTCAAAACTCCATCGGCGACCTTGAAATTTCGGCAGGGAAGATGTTAAGTGACAATGATTCTATCAAGTAGGAAGCCTATAGACACTTCAAAACTTTCTATCAGTCTGAGGGTAGCTTTTCGGTTATTGAGCAAATTATGGTATTAAAGGAATATCCTCGTTTCTTTTCAGATGTCGAGGGGGATGGTGTGTTAGATCCTGTATCTAAGGATGATGTTCTGTTGCCTCTTAAATCTCTTGCAAAATCAAAAAGTCTCAATCCTGACGAATGGTCTGTCAAGATCTTCTTGGAAATTTTTTATATCATGGGTGATGAATTAGTGGTCATGGTGGAAGGATCTCAGCTCACTGGTTTGGTCTCTCAAGCACTAAACTCTACATTCATAGTTGTAATTCCTAAGAAATCTAAGGTCATCTCATTAGAGGAATTCTGCCCCATCTCCTTATGTAATACAATGTATAATCTCATTGCAAAGATAAGAGCACACAAGATCAATCCCTATTTATCGCGCTATATGTCTAGGGAAAAATTTGGATTTCTGGATCATAAAAAAATCCTGGATGTGATCAGTATTTCTCAAGAATCCTTTCACGGTATTAAAACTAGGAAAAATAATGCTCTTTTCCTCTAGCTGGATCTTTCAAAGGCTTATGATAGGGTTCACTGGGGTTTCCTGCAAATGGTTCTTCTCCAAATTGGTCTCCTTTGGCAGGCTATTAAGTGGATCATGGTGTGCGTCTCTTCGGTAAATTATGCAGTTCTTATCAATGGTATCCCCACCAAAGTCTTCCAAGGGTGCAGAGGGTTAAGACTAGGTTTTCCTATGTCTCCTTATTTATTTCTAATTATTATGGAAGGCTTCAGTAGGTTAATCCTAAAAGAAAAATCAGAGAAGAAGATCAAATGGTTAAATATCTCAGCAAATCACTCAATATCACATCTCTTATTTGTTGATGATGCTCTACTATGTGGGGTTGGTCATCTAACATAATGGAAGGTTATTCACTCATCTCTAACGTTGTTCAGCAACATGACAGGAATGTTAATCAATGGGGAGAAATCCATTCTCCTGGAAAACAATATGCGTCAGGGTGATCTTGATGAAATCAAATCTTTTCTTCCTTTTCTCTCCAAGGCCCTTTCCGAAGGTACGAAATACCTTGGTTTTTTATTAAAACCAAATGGTTATTAGACCTCTGACTGGGGTTAGCTCTTGGCTCTCCTCGATTTGAGAATTTCTCATTGGTGCTAGAGGTGGTTATCTATGGGTGGCAGGATAACTCTTGCATGTTTTGTTTTAGATAACCTTTCAGTATATTGGTTAACATTGTGCAACATTCCCAAAGTGATATTGAATGTGATTCGTCGTAAAATATTTGATTTCATCTAGGTTGGAGATGGTTCTAAGCACAAATTTCATCTAATCCAATGAGAATCTCTTGCACATCCCAAGAAGTTTAGCGGTTGGTCTCTTAAAAATATTTTTTTATTTGCCAAAGCTTTGAAATATAAGAGCTTATGGAGGGCCCTGAAAGAAGATAACTTATGGAGATCAGTGATAAGAGATAAATACATTAAAAATCAGCCTTTAGCAAGTTGGTTCCGTTCTCCCAAGAAGATCGACAAAGGTGTCTCCAATATATGGGCCGATCAGTTATCCCCCCTTTTTGTTGTTGAGCAGTGGATAGCCTGGGTTCTAGGCAATGGAAGAGTCCATTGTAATGGGTGAGGATCCTATCATTGGTAGACCTCCTGTCTCTGAATCAACTCATCCCCTACTTTTTATTTTACGCTCGAAAGGATATTATTTTCTTCACCATATATGTGTAAGAATCCAGGGACCTATGGCTTCTTCCAAATGGATCATTGCACATCAACTCGGTCTCTTTGGTTCCTTGGAAAGGGGGTGTTCCTCTTACTTTTTGGGGTTGTATAAGGGAAACATAAAGATCATTGAATCAGATGACTCCTTGCGGTAGTCCTGGAATACCGCCTCGGGTGACATCTCGACAAAATTGGCATGCAATGCTTTCTTTTCTGATTATCAGATGCCTTCCAATTGGTGGCATGGTCATTGATGGAAATGGAAAGCTCCTTTGAAAGTCAAGGTTTTCACTTGGCTTGCATTGGAAGGTAAGATACTTACATGGGACAATTTGCAGAAACGTGCTTTTTAAGGTCTGAATCTTTATTCTCTATGTCGTCTCAATGTTGAATCTATCCTCCATTTATTTATTTCATGTCCAATATCTAGGTACATATGGAATTTGGTTTGTTCCTCCAAGCACATACATTTCCAGTAGTCGGACATACCCTTATCTGAATGCATCTAACAATGGTTCAAATTTGTGGTGGATTTACGGGAACCGATATGCTTCTTTATTTGGGAAACCTAGAGGTTGAGAAACTCTAACATCTTCGAAGATAAAAATCTATCAATTTTTGGGGTGGTATGTTGTATATTATCGTCATTCAATGATTATCATGTTCTCGATAATACATCATGTATCCTATCCACGACGACGTGGTTTCCTCCCACATATAGGGATGGAACTAGGGCGAATTTTGATGGTCCTACTCACTTGGATGGGTCACTATGCGGTACATGAGCTATTATTTTCTTGGATAACCACCATTGTTATAAACTGTGGCTTAATGGTGGTCCAGGGACTAATACTAAGGGGGAGTTGTTGGGCCTTTAGATGATTCTCTATTTTTCTAAGGCCATGAACATTGGTATTGGTCAAATTGTTGGTGATTCGTGTCTTATTATTGATTGAGCCACTTTGGGACGTTCCATTAATGCTTTGGAACTTTGGACTTTGCTCAAGGATACACATTTATTGCTTGCAATGCTTCCACAGGTGTCTCTGATCCATATCTTTCATGAATTCAATGGGGATGTGGACCTTCTATCTCCTCGCGAGTATGGGGCCTCAAAGGGTCTTCTCTTCTTCGAATTTTGGCATTTTGGTTCGTTGTTCTCATCGGGTTTCCTGGGTATTTTTAAATTATTTGGCCTCTTCCTCACTCATCTTCTCTTGGTTTTGGTTTGGTTCTCCCTCCTAGGGGGTAGATGGCTTTGTTCTCGTTGTTAGGGCTTCTCCTTGAGGTCTTTTGGGTGATCCTCTTGTGGACTGGTTGGGTCCCTATCTTTCTAGGTGGCTTTTATGGTGGGATGGATTGGCCTTATCTCCTATGTGATTTTTGTTTGCATTGGGTGGCTAGTTCTTCGGTGTTTGGTTATGTGGCACTCTTTTGTGTTTTTGTTGGTTTTTTTTCTCTACTCTTATAGTAGTAGTTTCTACTTGGCTTCATGTAAATATACTTCTACAAATAAAGTATACTTTTCTTCTTGTCTGGAAAAAAAAACTCATGACCACTTTCTATCACCATTAAATTAAGAAATTTGTTAGATTTGTTTGTCACTTTGTACTGGACCCTGTAAAGCATTTTCACACAGATTAATTGGATTAAAATTTGCTTCTATTTTTTTTGCTTAGAGTAGAGGGTGACTAATTTAAAAGATCTTACAGTTTATTACTATGGTTATAAGAATGTGTTTCATGTATGGAGATTTAGAATTTGCAAAGTAGCCCTAAGTTGTGCATTCGGTTCCTGCCATTTATTTTTTGGTTTGAAAAACAACTTAAAATTAGGCTGCAATTTATATTCAGTATGTGACATGACATTATTTCTATCACCGTTGAATGAGATGGCTTCTATTGTTTGTTTTTTCAGTATTTGTGGAAAACAAATATTAAAATTGCACCTTTCCACTTGATTTTGGAAGTATCTTGCATATCTCACCAATAAAAGGGATAGCGATCACTTAGCAACGATTAAAGAGGGTAAGAGTTTAGTAAAATATGCTTCCATAAATGCTCTGGAAACGCGCAAAACACTGAAATGTATGACAAGGTATGCTCATAGGGACATTTTGGGCTATGTTTTTTTGGGCAATAGTTTTGTAATTTTTTTTTGCATGGGCCAATATAATCAAGATCGTGCTTAAAAAATAACAAAATTCGGTTCATTTTGTTTGTTTACTTTTCAATATTAATGATTAATCTCATGACAAGTTCTCTGATACAGGAGTGTGGAATAACCCGAGGTTTACTATTTTTGTCTGTTTACTTTCCAATATTAATGATTAATCTCCACACAAGTTCTATGATACATGAGTGTGAAATAACTTGAGGTTTACTATTTTGTTGGAAAAGGCTCAATCCTTTTGGATCCCAACATTTTAGGGGGTATTCCCACAAACTCATAAATCTTGTAGTACACAGAGATACCACTAGTGAACCTTGACAAGAAGTTCTAGGGGGTGAATCCAGAAGGTCCTACCGACGCGATTTCTAGGGTATCAAAGAAGCAAGAATCTTTCTCCTCATCCATATTTCTATGTTCTTCTTGCTATCCACTAACATAATAGGTGTATTTGAAGAGTAAACATTGTTAGCATAAAAGTTGCTAAATGGTATGCAGGATGTGACTGTCTGGTTATATTAACTCATGTGGCAACATTAGTTGAATAAATCTCATAAAAACACTCACTTTGGTTAATGCTTTTCTAAGTTTAGTGATGACCCACGTGTCATAGTTAATGCTAATCCAATCCCAAAACTATCTGTGTTTCCATAATCTCCATATGGTAATATTTCAGAGCTCATCTAGTTAGCTATCAGACTCTAATATTCGTTCAATTGAGCTGCCAACTGCACCAATTCAATATGAAATTCGTGCAAGGCCGCATCTTCCTTTGCTCCTATATTGTCTCTGCCTCAGCGGCGTGGGAAGTTCATCTGATCAAAACATTAGCTAAACCAATTCAACTAACCATTCAATCCAAAGGGCTTCTTCTTCAACCCTTATCCACATAAGTGAATACCAACATCGCGCACTTGTGGAGAGGGCTTGATATATTGTAAGTTTTTTAGGGAAACAATATAGCACAAGATTCTTTCTTACAAAAACAGGATTTTGCAAAGAAATTGGATTGACCTTTTGATGCAATCCAAAAATTTAAGGAGTGGCCTAGTCTTTAGTCACTCCTTTTCATATTGATGTTATTGACTTTGAGGCCCTTTCCTCCTACCCATATTCTCTATCAAAGAGTTTATGATCGATATTATTACTAACATTTGCACTTGGAGGTGCAAAGGAACGTGAAAAACAAGGTTAAGCCAATAAGAATTTGATTTGAAAAAATAGTATACAAAAAAAAATTATAACTATTTCTCAATGCATTGGAAAACATAACAATGCAATTTCTCAAAAAATAGAGAATATCGGTAATCTTGTTTGGGAATTAACAAGAAAACATGGTGTTGCAATAATTCCAGGCTTACACTAAGAGTTAAAATACATTAATGCTTTACCCTTGTCTTGTGAAATGGCAACGACCCTTTCCCTTTTCCAAATTCTCAAGATAGATTTGAATCCTATGTTTTGAAAAAATGTTGCATTTGACACGCATATAGTTGTGCAGAGTTTATTGGAGAAACTCCAAAAAAACACATAATGATCAAATAATTTTTTTTTGACAAAATACATCTCAAATGCAAGTTGAAACTCATAAAGCCATCAAAATTTATTATGTTAGACTTACATAATAAATATGCAAATTTTCATTGATGTCAATGTACTTTTTTTGCAAGTTCATTGGCAGATAGGAAAACCAACCCTTGCTAATTCAAATAGGATTTCTGCATTAGAACTGTGATGATGCCATATGGAAATAACAATGAATTAGGCAAATATTATGAAATACCCGAAAGGGGTTGTTTATTCATCAAATATGCAAGAATTTGATCTGTATCATATTTATAGGACTATCATCAACTTAGCAATTTGCTCTTTATCATATTCATAACTTCACTCCATATATGTTCATATCAAACATAACATTGGCATTGTAGTGAACAAAGGGAAAACATTATGTACCTCTAATTTAGTTTGATATCAACTGAGATTGAAGTAGATAAACATATATATTTTCCATAAGAAAATGAACAAATAGGACTTCCTTCTCTACTATTTGATTTATATGTATTCTGGACAAAATATTATGGAGCTAACTTAATCAAATACATGTATAGAATATAGGAAGCAAGGAAACGAATTGGCCTAATGTTGCTATTTGTGCACGTAAAGGAATTCCAACAACACCTGCATGCTTTCTTTGTCATGTAACAATGTCAAGGCTAAATATTGGCTCAAAAATTGAACTCTACCACCAATGGAAGATGGCCTACTTGGGCGCATAAATAATACTTTGAAGGGGACAAGCTATAAGTCTAAGATAAATTCATCTTTGATGCTGCAATAAACCGAGAGTTAATTAGTTGCTTGTCCAAGTAAAAATAGAAGTGAATCTATTTGTTCATTTGTGAAAGTATGTAAAGAACATGAAATAGAATAGAACATGGTAAGATTTATATGTAACATTTGTAGAGAACATGAAAGAGTAAGGAGTAACGACAGTGTAAAGAGTCACCTATATGAATTGAAACAAATGAAGGATTGCATGTTTGATTTTTTGGTGTGTGGCAGTTTATGGAAATTCCAATTGTTCTTGCGTATGCAAAATGCAAGCTCTATTAAATGATGCCACAACAAAAACATGAACAAGTTAATGAGAGTAAAAAATTAAAATAAATTCCTTACCATGGTTCACGTGTGAGAGTTAATAGAGTATGACTTCCAACTTGCAAGTCTCCAAGAGCATCTTGTCATTCCAGTCCTTGGACATAAACTTAAATGTGTAACAATGACTCTATAATGAACTTTCAACTTTTGGGAAATGCCCATA
This sequence comes from Pseudotsuga menziesii, assembly GCA_001517045.1. Taxonomy (NCBI): domain Eukaryota; kingdom Viridiplantae; phylum Streptophyta; class Pinopsida; order Pinales; family Pinaceae; genus Pseudotsuga; species Pseudotsuga menziesii. The sequence continues at coordinate 24,212 of LPNX011189503.1, read as the reverse complement.
AGACCAAATAAACATTGCTTTCAATCATGATTGGGAACATCTAGACTTGTTTTAAAGCAATCAAAAGTTCCATTTTTTTGACAATTAGATATTGGTTTTGTTTTTTATTCTAAGGTGGTATGTTTAGAAAGGGTTTTAAGTAAATAAGAAAAAAAAATCGTTTTACAAGAATAGTACTTAAAATAGAAAAGTGTAGATTTGATAAAGTAAAAGATAATTTTCATCTCGTTCAAATTCGTTACTTTCAAATAAAAATATGATAAATTACTTGTTGAATTGGGACATTCCTTATATTCAGAAAGTAAGTTTTCACAACAGTCTATGCCTCTTAGGTAAATTAGCAAATGAAGCAAAAGTGACCCTTACACGAGGGTCTGTACATAATTGAGAGAGATATATAGGAAAAGATCTAGGATAGGTTTAGACAGATAAATGAATAGGTACAACACCAAGAGCCAAGAACAAAACTTTAACCAAGACAGTAAAAGGGAGAAATACAATTTACAACATTTATATTTAAACAAGGCGAGGCTCCAAACACGGTAAAAATAGAAGTTCTAGGCAGAACGGGCCTTAAAAAATGTAGTGGTAATGACTTTAAGGTAATATCAGACATGAAGGCAGTACCAGGAGGGAACTTTATACATTCTTCTTTGCAACCTCCATTTGTTGGGTCTTTCTTGGCTTTCTTTGGAGTAGATGATTTCTTCTAAAGACACTTTCTCATTTAAACAATTGTACCTTCTAAATATTCATTCACTCGCTGAAGACTTAGCTTAGGAAGATCCACATTTAGCTACGGTGCTTTGAATGCAAATCCATCCTTCTTCATAAATTCATTCCAAACATGGTGTGCGTAATGATGACATATTAGAGTAATTAACCTTGTCATTCTTCTTCATAATTTTGTTCAAAAAATGGTCTACATAATTAGGACATATGGGATTTATCAATATTTTTTGGGCATCCATGAATCTCCATGGTAAGTCTCTATTCACCCCCCTAAAGAAGAGGACAATTTGTACTCATCCTTTGCCTCCGGAGTATCATACATCCCTTTCTTAAAGGTTTCCCTAAACATCATTGCACTGGAAATTGTGTTCAATCAACTCGCCTGCAATGTTCATTTTCATTACCAAATACGATATTTGCAAAAGTTGATATGAGCTATGCAAAACTCTTTTCTCAACCTCCATAAAACCTCTTTTCTCAATCATATAATTGCATCAGTCATGCATCAAAATAAATTGAAATGAGATGGGGTTGTCAATCCATATATATGCTTGTTGGACCGTGAAACCTTCAAAATTGAATATCAACATGCTTGCCATTTCTAACCAATGAAATATCGACCACCCATCTTGTCAGATCGATCACCCAACCTTTCAGCGCAGGACAAATCCTCAAGCGGCAATTGGAGGTTACAAAATAATCCTGTATCAAAACCCAATTAACAAAACACCTGTTCAAACACGCGAGACACCTATCCAACTGCCATTCTCCAAACCGACGACACACCTGTGCAAATTCCATTCAACAAACCAACGAGGAATCTGGGAGACTTAATCTGCATTGTGAAAAAGTTTCCAGAGGACCTTTCGTTGAAGATGATTCTGCATTCAATGAATCCTCCATCCATATATGGAAGATGAAACCCTCAAGAAAAAATTGGCAGTGACTTTGCAGCATTACACTGTGGATGGCTAGCCGCAACTTTCCTACTCATCAGTGACAAAAAAAAACAAAAAAGGAACCTTTTCCATATGGAAACAAATAAACAATGAACAACACGGTTCACATAGGTCTCTCCTTCCTTGAAAATAGTGAGCATACCACGTATTTACAGTAAGCATTTGAGGGGATTTGGTGGTCATTTACAGGGCATTTAAGAATTTATACCAAGAGGGGTAGGTATCAATCAGATGTTGCCTACTCATCCATAAGAATAAAAAAAAAAGGAACCTTTTTTCCCTATGGAAACAAATAAACAATGAACAGCATTGTTCACAAAGGTCTTGACTTCCTTGAACAGAGTAAACATCCCACATATATACAACAAGCATGGAGGGAACATCTGAAAACAATTATTATATCTGCAATTTTTTAGGGTTGATCTTACGAATGGAAGCTCCGCAACATTTAATAAGGCCAACAAGTTATTTTCACAATACAATAACAGTCCACATGTTACACGTGTTAGAACAGGAACAAAAATCAACTTTGAACAAGGATGACTAGGAATAATAGATCATAGAAGAAGAGGGCATTGTAGGGTTACACAATTAAGGTGGGAATTAGCACATACGACCAACAAATAAGGGGAAACACAAGAGAAAGGCTAAACACCATAAACCAAGGATTGATAAATGCTTATCACATTGCAAGATGAAGGATGCACCAAGAAAGTGGGGATAGAATCTATTTTATCTCTATCTCAAATGTACAAGTGTTTAATACACTAATTGAAACTTCTATCATCACCATATAAGGAAGGTCAAAACTAGATGTTGGGAACAATTGTTGTAATATTGATAGTATCAACTGTCACAACTATGAGGTTTTTTTGTTTGGTTTTGTTAAAATCATATAAATGGATTTGCATTGATAAAACCAAAATATACCTATTTGACAAGTTAGAAATTTCTTAATATAAGAAAAAACATGTGAGAACATTACAAGTTTTTCAATGTAAAAAAGGTACTGACCTAAAGAGACAATTGAGTATGCATGATTATAAAATTCATAAAAGCACATGAGACAAATTAGTTATAGCCATGAACCATCATACACATTTCACTATTGCAAAGTTAAAGAAACAGTTGAAGATAACAAGAGAAGCAAACATGTATTTTTTATACAAGCACATGAGAGAAACCATTTATAGCTATGAACCATTAAATACATTTGATTATTGCGAAGGGAAATAAACAATTAAACATGGAAAGACAAGTAAGCTATGAACCATTAAACACATTTGATTATTGCAAATAGAAATAAATAATTGAACATAGAAAGAGAATTGGGCAATATTATTTTTTAGCTATAAACCTTCAAGAATGTTAAATATATCTACTAAAGCATATTCCCTAATAAGAATTAAAAGCATATAGAGTTAGAAGGTCATCCTTTTTTGTTTTGTTTTTTGGGGATACATTGTGAAGGAAAATGACAGTAAAAGAAACGGATTGTGACAACATTTTAAAATGTGGCATTTTGAAGTTGAAGAAACAATAAACATATGTAATAGATTGGTGTGTAAGATTATACAACAAGAAAAGTGTAAGTGCAACAAAACAAAATTGAACTAACAGGTTGGTAGTAAGTATATAAAGAGTTGAAATAAGTTGTAAAGGGATCTCAATGGGGGAGATGGCATATAACAAGTGGAAGAGTATAAGTTGTTAGAAAAAAAGATGCCAAAACAAAGTAGGTAAGTGTCTAGAATACTAAATGGTAGAAATAAAGTGCAAGTCAATCATGTAACACTCCGTTTTTGACCCCATGGTATTAAAATTGTACATGATGTCTATATTGTATTTAAATCATGGCAAGGAGATCAAGGCCAAGGCCCTGCCATTGATTTGGTGTTTTGTGTATAGGTGATTAAGGTTGATACCTATGGTTATAGTGCTAGTAAAGCACAACACATTTCAGAATATCATTTAAATATACAATTAATAAAATACCACAGCTAGCTATGCACTGCAATGTGAAAGAGATGGGGGCATGATTTCATAAGAAATAGGGAAGGGAATTAGTCAAACTCCTGAGCCAATAGGGTGACACCAGATGTTAATGGGGAAACCCATGAACCCTCAACTACATTTTTGTCCTTTGTCCTCAATCAATAATTCTTCCAGGAGATCAGTTGAGGTAGTTAATGCCTTGGGCAAAGTAGGGCATGGAAGTCGGTTTCATGACTGAGCTTGCCTGCATCCTATAGTCTGGGAAGCCACATTCTTGCTTCTGACGCAAGGAAGCACGTGATGCGTGCCAGACGGTCTTTCATAGAGTCGCATGAAGGTTTTATTTTTGTTCAGGGGTTGTGGTTGTTCATTCCAACATCCACAATCTTTCATTCACGTGGGTGGAGTTGTTCACTCTCATGAGTAGCAAAACGGGTTGTTCTGCAAGTATTTTCGTTTTTCGAGACCCTGGTTGTGGTGTTATGGTGTTATCCTGTGTTATAGAGTGATATGAAACCTGGTTATCTGTGTTACAGTGTGGAGCCTTGTGTTGCTGAGTCTCCCTATGGTTTGTTTTTATGTGCACCCTGGTTTGGGTATGAACTGTATGCAAGAATTAGGAGTGGAAGAGACGAGGAATGGGCTTGATAAAACTAGTGCAGAGAGGAACCTCAAGAAAAGATAAGAGTTGATGGTGAATCTTCTATGCACACCCTGAAGAGCACTGGAAGGGAAGGCATAACCCGAGGGACTGTGGAGCACAGGAGGTGATGTTTCCTTGTTTTGGGTGTGTAGGTATTGTGGATGCCAAGCTAGATAGATCTTGTGGAGGTGTCCCTAGCTCTTGAATGAGCCACTAGATTAGTCATTCTACCTTTCCACTTCCTTAGTAGCCTGATAAACAAAAAGAAGATTGGCTTGGTTGACAGCCTGTGAAACCCAATTGTATATTGGCTTGGCTGGGTAGCCTGTGAAACCCAATTGGATATTGGCTTGGATGAGCAACCTAATAAACCCAACTGGTAGTTGGCTTGGCTGTGTCGTGTTGTGCATTTGGCCATGTGTGTAATCCTTGTTTGGATAACCTGATAAACCCAACTATTAATGCTGGATTGGTTGAATAGCCTATGAATCCCAACAGTGAGATGGCTTAGCTGAGTGCCTGATAAACCCATCTGTTGGATTGGCTGGTCCTTAATGTAAATGTTGGCTTGACTGTGTGCAGTTTGTGAAACCCAACTATTATTCTGGTTTGGATGAATAGCTTGTGAAACCTAGCAGTGAGATGGGTTGGCTGAGTATCCCGTGAAACCCATATGTATGGCTTGTTTTCCTGCAACCTAATAAACCCAACTATGTGTTGGCTTGGCTGGACAGTCTGTGAAGCCCAATTGTGTGTTGGCTTGACTGTGTGTGATATGATCAGGTTGTTTGTGAGTCTGTTGTTCCCTAGTTCCTTGTGGATTTCATGCCCAGCTCGGGGGTGGTAGTTGTGTTGAGACATTAATGAACACAACTAGCCTATGGTTGGGTGGAACGTTGCAGGGACATTACTAGTTGCGGGACAACTTCATATTCAAGATAAGTATTCTCTTTTATTCTTGTTTATGCAACGTATTTACTTATGAATGAATTGAATATGATGAATGCTTGATAATGATCTCAGTAGAGTTTACTATTGTTAAATGTCCCTACATTTGCATTTGTATATGCCTTGTATGTTCAATGTATTATGCTTATGATGATGGAGGCTAGAATCCTGGTTACAGAGTCAGAAGGAATCTGACTTAAATATTTCTGCACTCCAAGATCCACCCGCGGAAGGTGGATAATACGAGTAAAGACAAGGCATAATGTTTCTTTTTCGCAGCCGAAATCTGCCTGCAGAAGGAGGAAGTCAAAAGCGTAAAAATGGCCAAAATTTCAAGGTAAAAGTGTATTTTCCGCACCCCGGAATCCTCTAGCAGAAGGCGGGAGGTGGAAAATGGGAAAAAGGTTGAGGTAAAAAGTTAGTTTTCTAGTCCCTATGTTCCTCACTAGAGGGCGGAAAGGCAGAATGCAAAAGATAGAAACGTGGACAAAGGATTCCGTCGTTACTTGATTTTTCGATTTTCGAGTCTCGAAGCCGATAGTCGGAAGGCGGAAGGCAGAAACCTGGATAAAGTATTCCGTCAAAAGTTATGTTTCTGATTTCTTGGTTTAGAAGGAAAAAGGCAGAGGGCGGAAAAGGGGTTTAAAGGACTTTGTCACACATTGTGTTTCCAGTTCTCAGGTTCCGCAACAAAAGGAGGAAAGGACAGGTTCAATGCGAAAATGATCTTTTCGAGTACAAAGTGGATCTGTCTAGGTTAGAACAATTATTAAAGTGGTTTTATGCTTAAGCATTAATGTTAAAGAGTGTTTTCACGTCCATGCCCTGTGTTTCAAAAGAAGAACCACCGTTCTTTAAGAATTTTTTTAATTCTGGATGATAATTGGGGTATGGGTACGTGACATTATGGTATCAGAGCATCAGGTACATTCAAATCATATATACAGGATGAACGCTGGAAACAACAACACCAAGTACAAGAGATTTAAGGGCCAAGATGTAGATGTTGTAGCACCAAATCTTGTCGCATATACATGACTGTATCTCTTTCATGCATATTGGCACAACCCACCAACAAAGCCTCATCAACAGGGTTTTCCACTCTGTCAACGCCCAACTAGTGCGATCTTCCTGAGCATCGGCCCAGACAGGTTTGACCCCGCCCGACAACACCTGCAGAGTGGATGAAGTCTCACCCAAGATGTCGGAACCAAGTTTTCGGCAGTAGGAAGGGAGGGTATGGCATCGCCGAATAAACTTCATAGTCAACAGATACTTCAGAGACAGTTTTATCAGAATCACATCATTCATCACATATCTATTGGCATAAGTAGTAGATCGCTAACAGATCACATTACTTCATTCATTGTAGCAGTAACATTCATTCATATAATAGATACAACAAACATCCTTCATTTTCATTGCAGAGCATAAAACAGAAAAGAAATAAGATCACTTCATGGAAACATCCATCATGTCATATTACTTATGCGCAACAGATCCAAATCTTACAATACTTCTCCATAGCAGGGGAATGATCACAACCCAAGATTCAATAGCTGGTCGACATAGACAGAGCCAAAACTGCTCAAGAACAAAATGAAGCAACAAGGTCACACCTCAGATCTCAAAAATGGATTGATCGATTGATCTTTCTCATAAATGATACTGATCTACAATTGCAATTATAACTCTATATATAGGCTTGTGCCTTTACATCCAAGGTCCACTTCTAACTAACTTATAACAAACAAGTGACCTATATCCACAAAATGTGGTCAATCAGTACAAAATTGCATAAAGAATTCCAAAAACAGTTTTTCTTCCCCCTATTGCGTTGTTGTGGTTCTTCATAGTGGCGTGTGAGCTTGCGTAGCCTCCGCAGTGCTGCACAACTTAATTACCCAATACCCCTGCCAACAAGCCCCCAACACAGTATTGTGGCTCGTCCTCGAGTCACGTCAGGTAGACAGGGTGTACTCCGTCATCTTGGTCTTGAATTCCTCAAACTGCTGCGAGATCTCTCGAACCTGAAGCTGAACTCGTTCAACTATGTCCTAAAAATTTAGCAGGTCCTACTTTAGTGGGTGCTCCTCCCCATCCTTTCCATCCACCATCTTCCTACCTTCTTGTACTGCCTTCAGCGCAATGACTGCTTTCATGGCCAACCGCCCTCCAAGTTCCTGGAATTCATCCAGCTGGGTGCTACACTTGTGCTGACATTCTTGGGCTCGGACAGCTCGTTGCTATAGGTCCTTCAACTCTTTAGAGTGTGCAATATGAACCATGAGAGCCATTGTTTGCAGTGATGTCTTCAGTGTCATCAACTAAGCTTCAGCTTCCCACGCTTGTGTGGTCAACTGTTCCAGTCAGTCATCCTGAACGACACTTTGCCAGAATTATGTTGTTTCGTCAGTGATCGTCTTCGCCTTGTACTCCATAGTTTCAAACTAGGCCACAAACTCCGATCATATTCTTCCATTCAACAATCTATCCAGGTGACGTGTTGGGGTGAACAAGAGAATTCAACAGATTATTAGTTAACTGGAGCTGGGAAATCACCTCCCCAAGTCGCTTGGATTTGGTGATGGCAGTGAGTTCTATCGTTCTTTCATAGATGTGTTGATAGGCTTCTTCAACAACTTACTCAACCTCTCCACAACTAGCACAGAGCTTCACTTTCTCGATAATGAGGCGATCTTGCTCCTTCTTCAACTCAGTGATTTCATCGACGGATTTTTGCTGCAGCTCCTCCTGCGTTTGCTTCAATGCCGCAATTGCCCATGCCTTTTCAACTGTAAACTACTCTTCATCTTTCTCTTGCAGCTTCTTAGCAGCGCCCTGTGACTGCACGTACCCATCACTAAGCTCCTTCTACTTGTCAGGCAACTCCTTGCCGACACCCTGTTGCAGCTGCACTAAAACTTGGGCAGGTAACTTGTTGAAATTGACAGCAATGCTTGGCAGCGACTATAGTAGTGAGTTCACTTCTATACTTCCCGTGTCGATTGTAGTCGGGGGAACTTGAACGTTCCTAGCTCGTGGCTCAGTGCTAATTGGAGAGAAATCCTGCACCACAGCCTTCTCTGGTGTCTCTTTTGAAATTGCAGCAAAAATAGAATCTAACTTAAGGCTTACTGCGGTGAACCCTTCTTGACTGGAGACACGCATAACTTGTGTCGCAACATCAAATGCGTTGGTGAAAACCTCGATGAGCCGTTGCAATTGGTTCTCCATCATCGAGTTCGAGCTGCTGCTTGTGTCGAATTCAATGCGTATTTTAGTATGTAACTCCTCCAACATGCATTGGGCTTCTAGATCAGATTCTGTCGATGACTCTCCATCGGAGTCATGGAGATATTTCCCTTCTTGGACTAGCTCATCAGGGGCATTTGTTGGTCGCCCCATAGAGATCCCCTCTGCGCTCACAGGTTCTCTCCAGTTAGTCGGCTAATATTGAACACCGGGCTCCAATTCTTCATCCACAATTTTGTAGGTCATAGGTATCCATTGTTTGTCAGGATCCCTTCGTGCCTAGATATAAATGGAATGAGGCTTGATAGCAAACTGAATGATCCTTTGATATTTGGATGCGGCGGCATTAGATAAGTGAGGAACCTTGATGGCCACAACCTATAGTGCCCAATAGACCCAAAAATGGATCGCACAGTCCTGCTATCGACTAGGTTCTGCGACCCACCATAAGTTCTAATATCGTGCGCCTTTTCACACCTTTTCCGCATCAACTGACATCGGTTGGTAGTCCTCCAGCTCCATCCATGCAAATAAGGCAATGAGAATTAACAACCGGTTGTAGGAAAAACTGCATTCCCCTGCCTGAGCGGCAACATCATCTTCTAACAACTGGTTTAATAGAAATAGGGACCAGTTCATCTGCACCCCTTCGGTGCATTTTTGTGCACACGCAACCACACTCGAATCGCATTAGACAGGTTGATTCTTCTGGATGATCTTGCTAGCCAAAATGCGCACCCCAATACGCATTGATCGCTCATAAATACTGTCGATGCGATAGGCACGACCATCGTGCTGCAATCCAAATCTCTCCTTCAACTGCTGGGCAAGCTTTTTGTCATTATCCCTCCGTTTGAAAAACTATGCCGGATCTTCGTCGACGTTTGGCAACCCCATAATGTCGACAATTAGGTCAACTGTGACCAGAATAGGATCATTCAGCCAGAGCATCCCACCATGAAAGCACACCAATAGCTATTTGACGCATGCATTTGCTTCGTTCAATCTCCCAAAATGAGGCATATTAATGAGCCCCAACAACCCAGACCTGTCCAATCCCTGTGCCCATGGGTGAGGAATCCATAGAATAGGCACACCAAGTATCGCAGGTACTGATTGATAAGTTTCATCTGTTACATCCTTTAGTAGCAACAAATCATGGTATTCATACTTCATCTTAACCAAGGCGGGTATGATGTCCACCGAGAAAATCATCCCTCCCGGTAGCGACAACAACTTCGACGGATACCTCTGATTCTTGGAGAAACCTATCCAGGGATATCGTTGATAGAGACGCCCTTGGGCACTGCAAACTAGATAGCTCCCGAGCTTGATGGTCCAGTCTATGTTGTGTCCTCCCCTTGTGCCCTAGCAGTCGTGTGTGTGTATCTTTTCTGCAGCGGTGTGGAACTGCGCTTATGGGCCTTTTGCTTCGCTCTAGGGATCGAAGAGGACCCAATTGGTATGCTCATGACTTCCTCTTCAATTCGCATGGGTTGGATGGGGGATTCCTGCTCGCTTGAAATCTCAACTATTTCGAGAGAGCACAGATGCCGCACTCTGCAATCCTCACAATGCAACCGAAATTTCACTCCTTGCCTATCACACTCACTTCTACTCTTGCACTGAGCACAACACTTCACTCAACTCAACTGAACAATACCTTGCACCTGTATCCCACGCATTCTTATACCCACTTTCCCGATCCAACTCATCATTGCCAAATCCACCATGTCCATCATGACCAAATCTAGCATTAATAACCCAAAATCCGTCCCCAATCCCATCTTACTAACGATCGGATCAGTCATAAATGCACGTCACTTCATTAAGCGCCACTAGCTAACTGTATTAACTGTCTGTATTTATTATTGATTTGACCACCTCACAGTCTTGCGGCTGTCGCTGATGGTCTCCGTCGCAACACTACTGAATGTTATCCTTGCGCAGCTTCTTCCTCTGTGCTCGC
>LPNX011189481.1:194670-279613 GCA_001517045.1 Pseudotsuga menziesii | reverse complement strand
TTTCTTTTAATGTTAATATATGACAACAATGTCTCATTCATGCAGACATATACTGGGTTAAGTGGTGGTGCCTGTGCAATTGGAGAGCAACCAGTAAAGGTAAAAGATGTCCATGACTTGGATATGAGCAAAATATCTCCAAGATGTCTTTTGAAAATACTTTAAACAATTCTTGATTTCAACAATATGAAAGCAATCTCATAATTTTTAAATTTCCAGGGTTTACTGAATCCAAAGGCAATATCTAGACTAGCAGTGGGGGAGGCTCTGACTAATATTGTTTGGGCTAAGGTGAGTATATCATGTCAAAATTTTGCTTTCTCAAGATGATCTTTCCAATTTTCTGTTGGTCATTTCTACAATCTTAGGCGAAAAGAGCCATTGTTAAACATAATGAAAGTATAAAGCATATGTTTTCCTTAATAATGATATTTTGTCTTGTAAAAAATCACATCATACATGATTTACAGGTTGCTTCACTGAATGATGTCAAAGCTAGTGGAAATTGGATGTATGCTGCAAAGCTAGATGGAGAAGGTGCATCCATGTATGAGGCAGCTAATGCTCTTCGGGATGCAATGATAGAACTTGGAATAGCAATAGATGGTGGCAAAGACAGTCTTTCAATGGCTACACAAGCTGGAGGAGAGACTGTCAAAGCTCCTGGAAATCTAGTAATTAGTGCTTATGTGACTTGTCCGGATATTTCAAAGACTGTTACACCAGACTTGAAGGTGACAATTCAAAATGGATTTGGACAAGTAGCTCTAAGATTGTTAAGTATTCGTAATTTTCATACTGACATAATCCACTGTTTATGTAGCTAGGAGATGATGGAATTCTACTCCATATCAATTTGGCTAAAGGAAGGCACCGTTTAGGTGGTTCTGCCCTTGCTCATGTCTTTGATCAGGTAAACGCTAAAAGATTTATTGTTGGATTGTTGTCTTTTTCTTAACAAAAATCGATACATTATGCAGAGAACAATATATTATGAATGGTTGGATGGACCATTTTGATTTCTTTCCTGGCATCATGTTTCATGATTAAAGCATTCTTTATATTTACAATTTTGTCTTGCAGATTGGGGATGTTTTCCCAGATATTGATGATGTTTCATATCTCAAGAGAGTCTCTAATGCTGTCCAGGTGAGGGCTTAACCAAATGGTAATTGGCAACCAATTAATAATTAATAACTGGGTAGATAATATGCTGATATTAACCAGCCTTTGTGATTATCAACTGAATAAATTCATTGATGCAAGAATGGTACTTAACTAATGCTTGTTGGATCACGTCTCTAGGAACTGCTTGGAGGAAATATCGTTTCGGCTGGTCATGACATTAGTGATGGTGGTATAGTCGTTACTCTGTTGGAGATGGCTTTTGCAGGAAACTGTGGGATAACAGTTAACCTAAGCTCTAAAAACACTGGTATATTTGAAGTACTATTTGCAGAAGAACTTGGCCTTGTCCTTGAGGTGAGTGAGAATCGAGTGCAATACATCTGGATAGTTATATTTTTTCTATCATTTCAATAAGGCTTTAGACCTTATCCCGTTTTTTCTTGTTATGTACAGGTTAGCAGTGGCAATCTTGATGTCATTGTAAAGAAACTCAATACTGCAGGTGTTCTGTTCGAGGTTATTGGACAAGTCACTTCATCTCCTTCTATAGAGGTGTCTGTTAATAACACACTACATCTTAATGAAAAAACGTCATATCTTAGGGATTTGTGGGAAGAGACAAGTTTTTTTGTATTGGCTAAAGTAGTAACTACTTTAGCCAATATAAATATACCAGATTCTGTTCATTCAGGCTTCCAACTTGGATGCAGTTTCTTTGTTGTGTTGTTTCTTTGTCCTGTGCTCTACAATATTTGACTTCTGTGTTCCACTGGGTGAAATAACTCCTCATTTTCGGGGCCATGGTTTCTTTGGAATGACTTGCTGAATCTGGTCGACCGAGCTCTTAAATCTCTTCTATGTTGGCAGTTAATTCTTAAACAATGACTTTGGTAATTTGATCATTGGTTTGATGCACATTTATAGGCAATGTAGAAATCTGGATGCATTGGTTGCTCGTGTGACTGTGGTAATTTTGATAGCGTATGTCATTAAAGTCAGGTATTAAATGCGGGCTTAAAAGTTAAACAAAACATTTTGAAGAAATTATGTCTTCCCGTCATTTGTTTCTATCTCAATCCAAAGAGCCAAGCAGTTGAGAGTAGATAAGAATAACCATGTTGTGCAAATATATTAGGAGCTCCAAACTATAGAACATTCTTAAATAGTAAGCAACCTATGATGGTTCATGTAGCTCCTAGAAACCATTCCTACAAACAAGTCGAGAGTGACAAGACCATGGAGATGGCAAGCATAAAAACTGCGTAAGTATAATCTTGGAAACTCAAGCTTTGAATATCAGAATTTGTTATGTAATCTAATATTAGATGTCTCTTCAATCTATAATATTCGGATGCAAAATTTTGGATTTGCTAGGATTTAACAGGTCTGCTAGGGGATAAAGAGACACAACAGAACTAGCAAAACGAGCTAACAGGAGTCAAAGGATTATTTTTAAAAACTAAATCTACTACTTTATTCTGTGCAAGAAACACCTGCTACAACTACTGAAATTCTTTGCAAAAACTCTGCTACAGCCAACAAGAACTGGGAAAAATGACTCTGCTACACCAAGCTAAGAAAATAGGATAGAATAAGTCGGCTAATTTACTGTGTAAAAATTCAAATAAAGATGCTGAACGAAAATGTATCAGCAACAATTAAATGCATCCGCAATTACACAAAATTTTTTTAACTGGAGAAAAACCCTTTTGGGAATTTAAAAAACTCCAGGATTTATTCAATAATGGTGAGAGATTTTAAGGTACAAAATAGTCTGTTACCACTTGCCACTTGGGCTTCTCAGTCTTGAGTTTCTACAATCAGATGTTGTGAATCCTCTGTTCTGCTTGCCTTGGTCCCACAGTTTTGGATTTCTACAAATATACACTATGAACTCTTGGTATTTTGACCTCTGTTGTGCAGCTTTGAGACTCTATAGGCACACCCTGTGAATGCTGCTCTGTTTTGTCTCCTATTCTCTCCTCGTTGCTGGCTGCCCTATGATCTCCTCTTCCTCCTTTTCCCCTGAAATCTGTTCTGTTAACTGATTGTTTGTTGGTTTCGTTAGGCCCATGTCATGGGTGATGTATTATTATCTTCTCTTATTTTTCTTTTTATACAATTTATGGATTGCTCTTGAAAATATTAAACTGCATTAATATATCTCTGTTACAAAACTCAAGATCCAAGATCAATTTACACATGCTTTTTCACTATTAAGGCCTAAAGCATGCAACAACTCTTCTAATTGCTTTTTCTGAGGTTGATTAGGGGTTTTCCCATAATAGGTTGATTGGAACGAAGGGAGTTTTGCAAAGGTGGAAAAGAATTTAACAAGAAAGCAGCTCTAGTAAACCCTTCAAGCAAGGGCAATGCACTAGGGTCTAAAACTGCCACAGTTGCTAGTTCTCAGCGAAATGATCCTCCAGTTCCAGTTGTGAATGTAGCTGCTAAACATTCCAGGACAGGGTCAAGTGCTGGATATGGGTATGTACCCTTCCAAACAGCCTCAACTGAGCCACCATTTTATTGGTCTGCAATGCCCAACACGATCTACAATTCCAAACACTGCATCTGCAAACGTAGCCCAGATTCAGGCTCTCAATCAGCAAGTAAAAAAGATTACTCCATTTAAAGTCTCTTGATGTTTGTGTTTTTGTTATTCATATTTTCCTATTGTTTTACCTCGGAAAGAATCTTGGTTCAGTCATGGTCCAATCATCACAGGATCCTTTTGTCAGGAGTTTTTCCAAAGGAACTAGAGCAACATGAACTTGGTCCAAGCTCTCATATCAGTGAAGTTCTCATATTTGTTTATTTCTATGCTATTTGCTGTTTAATTGAGGTATGCAGGTCACAGAGTTGAAGCTCTCGGTAGATAGTTTGGAGAAGGAAAGAGACTTTTACTTTGCAAAGCTCAGGGATATTGAAATACTTTGTCAAAATCCAGATGTTGAACAATTACCTGTAAGCACAAATTTTACTAGCCATATACAACCTTTTGTCTAGAAATGTTTTCTGCATGAGTTTAATGGAGTGACAAATATCAGATTTTGATAACTGTAATTTTGAATAGATAGTTGCAGCAATACAGAGGATTCTATATGCCGCTGATGATAGTCCAGCTGTAATTGATGAGGCACAAGCAATAATATACAAGTCATCCAATCCATCCGATGAAAATGATGAGAACAAGGCAAGGAGAGAGATTAAGAGTGTGGGTCATATTAGAATGTTGTAAAAACTAGTAAACCCTATGACATGGGATAATAACAAAGCCATGGATCTAAGACTATGCAAAATAGAATACGAGTGAATGAAGAGAATCGAGTACAACATATGGATAGGACATCATTAGAGTATATTGTAAGGGAAGGTGTTGTATGTAAGAGATTTAAGGAACGTCTCAAGGTATATGCCATGGCACTTGGTGTAGAGGAATCTAACTAAATATGGAAAACTGGTGGAAAAGCCAAAGACAAGTGAATTTTATAAACACATGTACTCTATGTAATTAATTCATGGCCCTTTTATGAATTAGAGTGCTAGTTACTTGAATATCTTTTATGCTTTGTTGATATTGTGTGACATGGTTATGCATAAGTTATATTAGAGCCATGGATATGTGTGAGTGAGCAAGTTTGACATGCTCCTATTTGTTTATGTTGTTTTTTACAGCTGTTGTGTAAAGCTAAGTGAAGGGCTTCTTGAGGCTACGGGAAGCCATGTGAACTGAACCATGAGAACATGTCAGCATATGAATTAGTGAGCACGAGAATAGAGCCTTGTTGAAAATGAGTGAGGTGAGATTTGTATATGAAGCCTGATTGAGTGAGTGAGCAAGTTTGACATGCTCCTGTTTGTGTATGTTGTTTTAGCAACTGTTGTGAGAAGCTAAGTGAAGGGATTCTTCAGGCTATGTGAAGCCATGGGAGCTGAACCATGAAAGTATGAGAGTCACGAGAACATATAAATTAGTGAACATGAGAATGGAACTTTGTTGAAAACGAGTGAGGTGAGATCTGTATATGGAGTCTGCTTGAATGATGTTCTGTTTGCATAAGAACTAAGTTTTGAAGAACGATTATGTAGGATTGAGATGCTTGTTAGGTTGTGAGGATTGTTGGCCTTTGTGAGAGAGAACTTGAATGCATGCAGTGAAGTTTTTATGAGGGTAGAGCTGTGGTAGTTTTGAGAGCATTTTGAATGAAGCTTTTTGGGTGTGTTATTCTTTCCTAAAAATTTGTAGTTGTTCTCTACTTGTGGATTTTATGAGCCCTTGGAATATTGAAAGTTCTCTTAAAATTACTTGCAAAGTGAGGAAGCTTTGGTTCAACTGTGTAAGAAGTAGAGCTAGGCTCTCCACTTAAGATTGGATCTCTATGTAATATAAATGTTCAACTAATGCTAGTCAAATTACTAAGAAATCTATGAGAGTATTATGTATACAAACTAGATTTTTAAAGCTATTTTGAGAAAAGTTGTTGAAGCTCTGAAACAAAGGAGCACTAAAATATGCGTGATTGTCGATGAAAGAATTTAAAACTCTACTACAACTGAAAAGGCCTTTCAGCCTTTGGAGTTGGATATATATCCAGTGTCCACATCTTGAAGCAATTACTAAAGCAGTTACACACTACTGTTTGAGATTGGTACAAATAAACCCTCTCATATTTGTTTTGACATCATGTGATAGATTTTAATTCATAATAAAGTGATTTGCCTAAGGGCGCCTATCAAGTGTCGCCCTTTATTGTGTTTGGTTTTTTTTTCCCTTAGGTAGAAATATAAAGGGGTATAAAAACTGTAAATGAAAAAATGGATACATGCAATATATAGGGAAAATAGTGGTTTTTTAAAATCGGCAAGGCATATTGGGAGGGGGTTAAAAAAAACGATTTTATAGGGGTATTGTTTCATATGCCACGAACGAACGTGCTATGGCATAGTTTCACTAAGTGAAGACCCCATGTGAGTTGTTGACCATAAAAATATTGTTAGCCGTTGGGTTTTACACTGACTGATATGGCCATTGGATTTAGTAGTTCCCCCACCCCCCACCACCCCCCTTGCAAAAAGTTAGTACAATACCACCTATCATGGTGTTACCAAAATGTCACCCTACAAGGTTGTTTTGGACAACCCCCCATCCATACCCTCATTTTTACCAAGAACATCCAAGGCACAAGAAGTGGATATAAATCTTAACACAAAATCTAAATTTCTTTCTAGTCTTAAGGAAATTTTGTTCTTGGTTTAAAATGGAATGAAGCAACAAGCATTTCAATAATGCCCATAGTGTTAGTATGAATAAGTGGATCAAATGTTTTTACATCTTTGGCCTTATAAGCGGACATCTCTTAAGGAAAAAATAGTTATCTGCTCAAGTTGTATGGCATTGGTGGATTTTTCATTTTAGATTCCGAATAATTGGTTCAATTTTCAATGATTCTTTTGATGTTTGTCAAATTTATATTAAAATTTAAAACAATTTTCTTTGTTATGTGAAATGCCCTTTAATAGACATATTTGAGCATTATTTTTCATTTTACGTACTGCGAAGCGAGGAGACATACTTTAATAGACTTTATCAGATAACTTTGTTTTGTGCTATGGAAAAGCTCCGATCATAGGATGTAGGAGTGTGTTCGGTTGTAGAGGA
The DNA here is from genome assembly GCA_001517045.1 of Pseudotsuga menziesii. Taxonomy (NCBI): domain Eukaryota; kingdom Viridiplantae; phylum Streptophyta; class Pinopsida; order Pinales; family Pinaceae; genus Pseudotsuga; species Pseudotsuga menziesii. The sequence goes on along the minus strand of LPNX011189481.1, from coordinate 272,823 downwards.
AACCCCAACATCTCCACATTTTGAGGACAAAAATACATCGACAAATTGCAAAATAGTCCCATGCGGATAAGGTGGGGTGGGAGTGTGACCACATACGCTTTGATAGGTTTTCATGGTGGTTAAATATCCCATTCATTGTCCATGAGTATTAGTGGTAAATTTTATGGCTCAATACCTTGAATTCCAACCTCTACCTATGGAATGATCCCCAAGGATCATGCTTAGTTTTATCAACCTTGACATTTCCACTAAATCACACTTGTAGGAAACAATCTCTTATGAAGTACATGCGTGATGATTTGGAGCCTCATACATTTCCTATAAACCCCAATGATACATTTTATGGCCTAATAGTTACCCTATAATTCATCCTTAAATCGTGGTTTAAGAAGGGACACAAAATATGAGATACAATGGACAAACCAAAACCTAAGAAAACCACACAAATATTTTCATATATATATAATAAAATAAAAAATAACAAAAAAATGGAAACATAAAACAAAAATTCAAAACATTCAAAACACTTACCTCACTTACCTCTTGTGCACTTCCAATCACACACACCACCTTCCATTGGGGACATGAATATACCCATTGCTTAGGCACATGCATTCAAAAACATGTTCAAAGACAGAAGATATGAACTCCCAATGGAGCCTCGGAGATGGGATTACCCTGTCAAGCAAAGCAAGATTAAGGTTTAATTACCACTTATGAGCCACGTGATTACTAGAAACTTCCATAGAGAATTTATGTGTGTTGTGGGATGCATGTCTTTCATACTGGCTGTAGACATTTATCATTTTATCATTTTATGATAGTTATGAGGCAAGGGAAGGATAAAAAATAGATGCATGTTGAGGGTTTTTTCTTTTAATTATGGTACAAGAGATAAGTTGCAGGATACTTCCTTTTGAGGGCAAGTCTGTTTTCAGGATATTTAAGATATTCTCGGATATGCCAGGGTTATGGCCAAACTATATATCCTTATTGTGTATGACTTTTCTGCCTCTCTAGAATGTATTGCATCTATCTTGAACATAGTCCATGAGTGTGACCTTTTTGGGATTGTCCTAGTTATCTCCCTAAATCAAACTATAGCATAAATAATTGTAAAAAAGGATGGAGTAGGTCATCTACTGTAGGCTGATCTAGTCCGCCCTCCAAGTAATGACTGAACCAAACTATAAAGACACTGACAAGAGTTGGGTAATTTTTGGAAGTTGGAACTGACTGGTTATATATTTTTGGTTGGGGAAAGTTATAAAACACTTAAATGCACATATCTAGATGTCACTATATAAACCCAACAGTCCATATCTGAATATTAATGTTAGCTGTCAAATGGATTGGGTGGTATCTTCTGTCAAACAGTTTGTTGTATCTCTGTCTAAACTAATTTTTGGAACCGATTCTTTGTCTTAGAGCATGGAATGATTGTTTCATACTTCATGTGTCATCATATTGTTATCAAGCAATGTGTATGTAAATATTTCATATACATGGAAACCAAAAAATTCACCACAGGATAAGAAAAATAACTGCACACTTCATTGGCCACTACTATATATGGGTAAAAAGTCCCACGACAGTTTTCCACGAATAATTTAAAATAAAAAATTTTGTGAAAAAACAATGTAAAATTTTGTTAAAAATGAGAATTTCCTTGGCGATCGTCGCTATAGTGATGCATAGTCCATAACGTTGCTATAGCGACGGACGTTCGTCACTATGGTGACATATATTACATTTGGTAGAAAGTACCATCCTTTCTCAAAATATTGACTTTGTTGAATATGTGGTTGGGTCCAGCATTCAAAATTGAACCCTTCACAACCCTTCCAAAGGGTTCTAGCCCTCCCTAGAAGTGTAAAGTTAAAATTGCCCTTCAAAAAAAATTAAAATCTAAATTTAGCCTTCCAATCAAGATGGGCATAATTTATATCAACATTTCAAAAGAAGGGAAACATTTGAAATTACCCATCCATATAAATTTGTTAATATGTTGAAATTCCTATGCTATAAAGTTTAATTCATTATTAAAAATATTGGAAATATGATGAATTATACTCAATCACTCACTCATGTCATGCACTCACTACTTAGTTGTGCAAGATGGCCATAAATCATTGATGACTATGAGGCACTAGCCATCAAGATGTGACTTTGACTACCAAGTCCCTTGGGGCTAATCTAAAGTGTGACAATGTGTCGACAACTACGACTATAACAAAAAAGAACAACTACTAGTCTACTACTATGCCCGAAACAAGATCAAAACTTTGTGCCTACTATCTATGTGAACCTCAATACCAATGTCCACTATTTTTTTGTCAAACTGAAATTAAAAAGGCCATTTTGATAAGTCCTCCTCTAAAATAATTCATTTCTTGCATGAATATCATGGACTCATGAAAAATATAATACACATGCAAATCATCACCTTATAATATGAATTGACGCAAAGAATAAGAGACAACTATAAGTAAGTCCTATATTAAATTTACCATATAAGTCTTTAATTAACACTATCAACTTAGATTTGACATGTTGTATTGTTGTGATCTTCTTATCACTCCTTACCTATGTGATTCAAGGCACTCTTTGAAGGTGAAGTCCATAATTTTAGGTCTTCTTCCTCCTCATCATGCCTTTTGGTAAGACAATAAAGAGGGTAGTGGCTTGCATCAGCACGGTAAATGGTTTCTACATAGAGGTGATACACATTAATTGTTTTCATTAAATAAATTAAATTCCTACCCATGAATATTGATTTAATGAATTATGGATTGGTATGAAACACAACAAATTTTAGATCCTCGAGCCCTTAATTACTCGCACCTAGAACTTCTCAAATCTAGCCATTAATAAAATTCTTTTGGAATTTTGGTTCAATCTAAAAGGTGTACTATTGAGACTCAGACATGTAGTGAGTTTCAATTGAATTAGGATTGATTCCATTTCCCCTTCATTCCATACATGTATACTTTCACGACAAGTATTGAACAAAAAATATGATGCCCCGACCTTGGTTATGCCAACTTTGCTAACTTGCATGGTATGTAGGAATTTTTTTTTAAGTTTTCTTACTTGTGTATTATTTTTTCTTAGGTTCCCAATCCTTATCATTCTTAGATATCTCAAGCTTGGATTTCACATAAATGCCCCAATATAATTATGGCATAGTCTATGTAGTTTTTTTTGTATAATGAAGTGTGCTCCAACTAGAAAAAATACAATAGAATAGTTATGTTACTGAACTGCAAAATTAATGATACACATATGACAACTTAATGTGTTCAAAATAATTTTTATTGGAAATATATCATTTTTTCATGTAGATATTAAGGAGTGCTCAATTGTTTAAAATTATAAAAATTTGAAGGAACAATATTTGTCTTTTAGATTTTTTTGGCGAAAAGGTATACTTTTCAATTGAAATACACTTATTTATTTTGCTCATCTCTCAAAGGGATAAGAAAATAAATACCCTTCCAACTGAAATTAAGACCCACCCTTCAAATTTGATCACTGGTCAGATCTTGACAAGTTCCTCTTATTGTTCCCTTAAGTGCCCTCTTCACCTCTTCTTCTATCGTGTAATCCACCTAGGTATCGTTATCTCAAGGTTCTTCATCGTCTTCCATCTCCTTCGCTTCAAGAAGCTATTATTTCTCGACTATGTAATAAACTTGTGTTTTTTTTCTTTTTTTGGTACAAGCCATTCCTTGAAATCATCTTGATTTGGAATTTATGTTGGTTTATCAGGGATATCTGGCTTTGGAGGTACAAGACCACTAAAAAGATGCTGCAAACGGTGGGACAGAGATTGCCCGCCATTTCTGGACTGACGAGGAATGCATCCACATTATCATCTCTGGCGTTGGTGACCTCTGATGCTGTGAAGGATGATATAATCAACCCCTATTATAATCTTCCTCAGGGCTTACAACTATTAAATCCATTATGGAAATCTCACTTTCTCTTCTGCGGTTAGTAAATCACACCCCCTTAAAGAATAACAATCTTTCAAGTCTGTTTGTGGTGAATTAGATTGATTTGAGGTGGCTTCTGAGGGGAGACCACCTTGATTTAAGGTAAGCTAAATAAATAACTCCGCGTAGGTCATGTTGATTTAGGATAAAGTTAGGTAGATAACAGTGTGCTAGGATATTTGTTTCAGGTCAGATTTATGATAAATTACTGGCTGTTGTTTCCAATTTTGAATAAATATATCAAGCCACGTAAACCCACCTTTGATGTTGATAATGTTACTAGGAAATTTCCATGATCTACTCACATGGTTATTGCACTGATCAAATGTCTTAACCCTATTATGTCTTTAGCATCCATGAGCCGGCAGTACAATATTTGAGCATCTTCACGATACCGAAAAAATATTGGTCTTTTCAATTGAAAGGAAGTATTTGGGGGGTTTTGGATAGGGCCACCCTAACGAGCTTGTCATGAAGTATTTTGGGGGTTTTGGATACGGCCACTGTAATGATCTTGTCATGGAAACTCAATGCCCCTTTCGCTAAAACATCAACAAAGTTTCCGACGGTAATCCAGGCAAGCATGGAGCAGGTGGTATAATATTTGGAGATTAGATCTTGCTATTTTACATTGTAGGGACAGAGATACCAACACACAATGAGGCCGCGATATATCCCCATTTCAAGCATCGAATATATACACTTTTTTTCTAGGTAAATTTCATGGTGCAAATCTCCTGGGCACTTCCTTCAAACATTTTCAGATGGTACTCTTGATAGGGTACCAGAGGTGAACAATATATTCTTTAGGGTGCACAAGGGCTTGAAACCAATGCAATAATATACACATTATGAGCTTATTATGAGCTCATTATATCATTTATCATAATAGAACCTCTCTTGGTAGGGAGGATAACACTCCATTCCATAATCACAATCACTTGGGCTAGACCTAATTTACTTGAGGGTTGAATATACTTATTTCTTTGGATATGAAATTTGATTGTTATGAGATTTAAAGTTTGTGATATTAAGAATGAAGAGGGCCTATCACACCTGAGAATAACATATATTTTTCTTACTTTTGAGGATGTAGACATTTAGGTAGCTAGTTTTTTTCATATATTGAGGGAATTGGATACCTTTGATTACTCAAGTAAATGTTACACCAACTTTGATTATAGAAAAATAAAATTTAAAATGAATTTCAAACATACACAAAACTTGATCTAGATTATTTGAAGGGCCAAATAGAGTGCAAGCCATGAAATATCACATGATCGATTTGATTGGTCCCATTAATTGAAATTTATATAAACTCATGGATTTCCTTATTGCTATTTGTATTGAAGTCCATTCCATCTTGGAAATTATATCTTATCATGCCTGCTAGCTCCCAAAATTGCACTTAAAAACATGAAGTCTTGCATATTGATCAGGACAAGTTTGGTGCCACTCAGTTGCTGCCCACTGTCACCACAACAAATCTCCTTTCACTTTGGAGCTTGTGCTTTTCCATCTTAAGGGGTTATCTCTATTCATGATTTAGATTTCACATGAAACTCTCTTACTTTTGATGTTAAAAGAAGGAAGATGGCTGATTATAACATAGAAAAAATAAGGGAGATGGCTGGTCAACTAAGACCAGTGACTTATATAATTGGGTTAACAGACTCAAAAGGTGGAAACAGAGGGTCTAAAAGTTGATAATGAAGAAAATCAGCAAGGTATTAAAGTGAGAGAATATGTCCTACTATGCAACTTAAAATAGCATATGATATTATGTACCAATGGAGATTGAAGGAAATCAAGTTAGTGATTGAATATTAATGTGAAACCAATACATAACCACCATATCATGCAAATAGATGAATCGATAACATCACCCAAAAAATTTACTTGGAGTAACACTATAGTCTGATAGCATTATTGATGATCCATTAAATTCGACAAAGAGCAGCAGAAGTAAACACTGCATCCATGGATAACCTTATTAAGAAGATGGAAGACTTTTTCTTACCTCCGAACTAGTTTTCAGGTAGCTCCACTAATTTCTCAGTGTTGAGTAGTTTTTTCATGTGGTGGTAACCTTTTACTATTAGTAAGCACTTAGTTCAAAATCGATGCCATATATAGGAGTTGCATCTTTTCAGCAGGCCTCATCCTCATTGTCATATTGATATTCATTATTCTTGTTAATGCCATCAATGCCTTTTCTAGTACCTTCATTATCTTCATTATTGAAGTCCTTTAAGGTCTTTGCCACATATATTCCTTAATCATTTCAGCTACCTCATCATGTATTCCATCTAGATGATCCTCGCAGGTTTTGCGAAATGAAGTGAATAAACTTTATTCTTGAGAAGACAACTCGTTTCATTCATTCTTTGGTCTAAATCCATTCGTCTCATCCATTCCATCTTTCCATTTTAAAATAGTGCCAATTATCTTTGTGCTTCCATTTTCATAGAATGAAAATGCTTTGACCAACTTTGTATCTTCAAAATAAGGATTAGGATGAAATGTAAATGATTAGGATGGAGGATTATAGCCTTGTAATCCTTAAAATCAAGAGATACCAAACACTTGAAAACATTATGATCTTCTCCAGTCAAGATATTGGAAAATTCAGGATGTATTAGAAACATATTAAACCAAAAAATCAAAAATTGTTTGAATGATTTCATTGTGTTTCATATCGAATGGATGTGTCACATTTTCCCCCACCTCCAATACTTTGTCATTAGCTTCTTCATTGAGTATCTCTAGTTTGTCTTGGATCTCTTGAAACTTTTCAATGAAAAGAGTGACTTCCCCATCTAGATGATCTTCCTTCTCCCCTTTCATTTTTTCTTGTTTGAGAGGTTTCTCATTTTATTGGTTACAAGGTCTAAGGGTTCTAGAGTGATTTCCTCGTCAAGATGCTCTTCCTTCTCCCCTTTCATTTTTTCTTGTTTGAGAGGTTTCTCATTTTATTGGTTACAAGGTCTAAGGGTCCTAGTACGGGTTTATTCATTATTCTCATCAATATAGATTTGTCAAGTTTTCTGTGAGGGCTTGTGATATTTTTTCTACTCACTACTTTTTTCGTTCAATGTTTGAGCGATCTACGGAAGCCCTCTTTCTTCTATTGTTATTTTTTATGTATAGCTATTAAATCTCTATGTTTAAATCAGAGTTTCTGCAATTTTTGGTCAGATGTTTGCAAGAACTTCAGCTATTTTAATATTCTTCATGCTTTTTACCTCAATTTACTAGACTTTTTTCCTCTGCTTGCATGTTTGTTTTTTTACCTATTGTTTTCTTCAATTAACATAAATCAGAGTAAGTTTGCCACTGTGGATACTATTTTTTAAGAAATTTATTACGAGAAGAGTATATTTCCCTAGCAGTATGGAAGGTAAGTACGTAATATAATTTACTGTATGAAATATTATAGTGCAACCTATTCGCATCTATATTTTCTCCATTTGGATGTGCCGAACTGAAAATTGGTTATTATTGTGTCATATTTTTCAACTGCAAGTGTTGGTACTTCTCTAAAGATAAATACATTTCCTTGTCCATGAGATCAGAAGTGCTATTATTCTAACCAACCTTTATAACTTCGGGACACTTATTGTTTATCATCGTTTAGTTCAATACCCAAAATTGATCTCACAACCCTTTTGAGAAGGAAGGTGCAGACAAGTCGGTCTATATCGTGACACCTATATCAACTGTCACAACTAGTCCATGTGAAAATGACAAATGCTCGTTCCAATTGGTAAATGTCTAAAACTGACACTATCTTGCTACTTTAATCCCACTACTGTAAGCATTTATTGTGAACATCCTTTTTCTACTAGAAGTATGGAATTCAAGATTACCGTCCAGTTACTATTGGCCTAGAAAAAATGGGTAAACATGATAAATATGGAGCCCAATTGTTTATGGTATAATATAGTAAAGGTTTAGTCCTGCAGTTGATGGATATGGATAATGCAGTGCTCCTATTGCATTGATTTGTCTTACAAATGTTGTCTATGTGATATTTGTTAATACATCCTATTTTCAACAATAAACTTTCGTTATTCCTTGTTAATAAAAACTAAGTTCGAGGTACTGTCTGTTTCAGAATTTCAAATTCAGTTCTTTTGTGATTGGTTTTCACTTTTTAGTGTGGAGTAGCAAAGCATAAGGGTCTCTTTTGTCTTTGCGTGATAAAAAGAAAGCCTTAAATTATAAAGTGAGTTCTAATTTTTTTAAATTCTGATTATTTTAGATGTTCATAATCTACACACAATGCAAATATAGATAACACAAGAAAAGACAAAGGGATGGTTCTTGCAAGTGGTTTGAACATAAATTTTATGGAACTGTAACTTACATCTTTTTTGTTATCAATTTATTCATCTACCGGTAACCCCTTGTATCCACAAAGTACTCTTGCATGATTTTTCAAGGTATGATGAGCGTATATGTGTATCAGAAAGTCCTTATAGGGGATTCTTAACTCAATGGAAATCCAAATAATCCAAACCAATAGCATGTTTCTTGCTAATTTTGCATAGACATATATCACATTGTAAAATATGAAATCAAAATCCAACAAATCTCCCTTTAACTGTTCCACTGAGCATGAATTCAGAAAAGTTGATGCATGCAAAGAAGAGTATAAAATATCTTAAAATATTTCTAATGCTGGTTTGCTTGTGTTCCAACTTCCAAGTTGAACAACTACAATAAATTGACATCTTTACAATCTGCACCAAGTGGATATCGCAAGTCTATGTTAACATAATAGGATGTCCAATTCCTTTTTATTTGGTCTAAAGATCACCTCTTTGCATTTAGTACACTTTGCAAGCATTTAATTTAATGGTCGATATGTTCATAGTACATACCATGGAATTATTTTTTATCAACAATTGTAATTGTCACAGGTGGTTAAGATGGTTTGAGCTTACGACCATTATTTCACTCTCTTTGGAATGTTTGAATTTGTAATAGCAGTATTCTAGGTGTATAATAAAATCTGGTATTCATAAAGTGTCAATGTAAATTGGGATGTCCACTTATTTTGGGAGTTACTGTCTAATATTATGCATTTTTTTAGGAATCAAGTGGCATCATAGGATGGCAGACAAGAATATAAATGAAATCATAATTGCTTAAAGAGATCAAGGTGAATGTTTAGATCATGGGGGCTTCACTTGTTGACCAATATCCTATCATGTTAGTTTATATTGTGGATTTTAAAATGATAAAAAATTGAACCAATATATTGTAGGTATTGGGGGGGGTGAGGGGTTTAAGGTGGGGCTGGGTAGGGTGGTTTATAAGGATTGAGGTATAAAAAGGGGTGGGGATGAGGTTTTAAGTATTGGGAGGGGGTTTCAAAAAAAAGAGTTTGGATCAATATCTATGGAAATTCAGGGTATTTTTTAATATCCCACGATCGCACATGCTATGTGAGAATTTCACTAAGTGAAGTCCCCGTAGTTTAGATGCAACAATTGAGTTAAAGGTTAAAACACTGGATTCATAGACTTACAGTTTAAGAGTCGACAAGTGTGTAAGTATTTTTATTTCCTGGTCATCAATGCTTTTAATTTTATTTGGAGTTTAAAATGGATGAGGTCACAATAATTCTGAAGTTGTTAGGCTCAAAAGTGGGGGGAACATTAGAATATTATATTTTTGTAGTTATTTATTTTTGTATCTTACTTCGAGGTGTTCTCCGCATGATATCATTACATTTTCTATAATGCTGAAAATACATTATCTTTTTATTTTTTAAAATTTTGTTCTTTCAAATCTGGCTTAGCTTGTATAATGCATTTTTATAATTTCTTTAGTTATCATGAATTGATTTTCAAAGTTTAATACCTCTGAAATTATGCTGCACCTGTGATCTATATCCTAAATCCCAATGTAAAATTTTGATCCTTCTCATGGCAAGATTCAAGTTTGCTATTAGATGTTCAACATGTGGGTCGCATTTATTCTAAAAATACCAGATGTTTATCCCATAGGTTGGATTTCATTGTAAAACTAGTTAGAAATATTTTATATCTGGACACTAGAAGAAGAGAATTGAATGTTATTCTCTTTCAATTTCTTCTGTTTGGACCATAGTCACTAGAATCAGAATCATCAATAAATTGACAGGGCAAAAGAATCAAATTTTTGAATTGGATCAGGAAAAAATCAGCAAATATAAGATAAATATATATAGATATTTTGAATTAAAAACATTTTTCATTGATATTTGAAATAGCCATGTCCATATATTACAATATTTCAATAGATCTTCAAAATTTCACAATGAATAGGTATCATCTATAATATGATGATAATCTTGATTCTCATCCATAAGGTGAGTTTAGAATCCAGATAAAAATCTCTCTGAGTTAACCCTCCCTAGGTAGCCTCTTGGAGGATGTTTTGGTCACTGTCCCTTCACACCAGCAAGTAGAAAACACCTCCATCAAGCAAAAGAATGAGAAAAACAGTGAAAATTGGGTTTAAAACATTTTCCTGGGTGCAGACTTCCATAAATGATTAGTCAAGGGTTAAGTCACAAGTTTGACTTGTGATGACTAGGTCAACTTGGCCAACCCAAATCAAACTCAAAAAATTTTGAATTGGATATTTTGACTACATATTCCAATTTAAATCAGAAAATTGCAGTTTGAGTCACGATTCATGTGACTTCAGTCTGGAATCTTTGAAGCTAGATTGCAGGGGAGCCCTGGAATCTCACACTTTGTTCTCAAAGCATGATCTGAGAGGGAGTGTTTAGGAATTTCCCTTAGGAGTATGTTCTTAGGGTCTTTGAGGTGCTTTCGGGGTGCTCCCTAAATGATAATATATCATTCTTAATGTATAAGGGTAGAAAGGGAAAACCCTTAAATTTTTTATATTATTATTAATTGTTTTAGGATGTTTGAGATGGGTTCCAATCTCATCAAACCTCATTTGAAGAAATAACATCCCATCCAAAAATTTAAATTCAACAAAAATAGCAGTTTTCAGCACTCCAGCAAACAGAACTGCACTAAACCAAAGAGAAGTCCACTAAACCATCAAAAGACACTAAATGCCACTATGCCCTTTTGCCACATGTGATCTTACTTAAGGAGCAGTGAATTCCACAAATATAGGCACTGAGGAATCTATAGTTTTTCCTTTGAAGGACTTGCTGTTAACATCATGCACTCAAAACGATGGTCAAGCAAGAGCCAAAGTTATGTTGTTCTTGTAGAACAACTGAAATATTGTAATTGGGATCTTGGAAAGGATAATAGCATATTTTCCCTACCATCTCATGTTTTGGATCTAATTTTACATGAATACAATACAACTTGTGAAATTGATGCTGACAATGGTCACTGTTAGTGTTTTGCTGGATATCTTGTCTAGATTTTACCTTGATCCATCAAAAAGTGACAGCCTTCCATATTTTAAGTATGTGATCCCCATGCTACTAGTTGTTGATAATTTTCTATAGTTGAAGCAAAAATTCGATTCTAATATTATGATATTTAAACAGTCCAAGAAAAAAGATGGTGATGTTGAGAATACTAAGAATTTGGAGTCTAATCATCAAAATCATACAAATCACATGTTGGTTGTGTCTGAAGGGTACATAACTATTGAAGAATAGAAAAAAACTATTAACATAATCTGCAACTTCGTTCATATGAATCTTACCTCAACTATTGTACAAGACCTTCTCCAACTATGTGTAAGGATAAAAAGGGTGCATGTCGTAGCATTGTGTTTCCTTGAAAGAGGTGGATTAGTTTCTTTTCTCATCTTTCCTACTAGTTGCTTTTTTTTTGGGTTTAACAGTGTTGCATCAACTATTGCTTGTCATATTCTTAAGGATCCTTGTACGCTTCAGGAAGCTATGGAGTCAGAAATTCGACAAGATATTGTAGCTGCTTTAAATCAAAATATAAGTGGATGGTTGAGTCCTCATACTTTTATCTCAAACTTAGCTTGGTTGAGCTGAAGGTGATTTTCTGTTTGATCCATTTCATGTGATGCCTATTGAAAACTATTTTGGGGAAAATCAATGATAGGGAAGTACTGCCTCTATTTATAATCTTATAAGGAAGGACTGACTATTGTGGAACAACATTTCAACATCCAATTCTCATTAGACCATCTACCCCATTTAGATCAGTTTTTCGTTGATCAATATGTAATTTTTAAAATTTCTAGTTGTTGAACATCTGTTAGATTATAAAATGTTTTTCATGGATTCAAACTTTAGAATTCATAGTTTAAGGACATCTATAATGTAATGTGTCTATGATTGTAGAAAATGATAGGGTTGTAGTGGAGAGTAATATTGAAATTACTTCAGATTTGTCCGATTTGGATTATATTTATTGAACACTTCAAAGTGGGTGACCAATAAATCATTTGAGTAGCTGGGTTGATGATAGTCAACAACTTACAGGAATGAGTGGCACTACAATAGAATTAGGAATTGAGGGTAATTTTATTCTCAGTTATAGAGGGCTGAACTAGTTGATGGCATTCGATCATATTAGGCCCATGATACCACTAGATCATAGGAAAAAGGTGATGATACTGCCTCACAAGATATAGATGCTGGTACTGTAATGATAGAAACTTTACAATCATAGGAAAATGATATACAAAGAACCAAGGAACATAATCAATCCCATGTTGAAGATAATACAATCTATCATCCTTTGTCAACCATTAGATACTCAAAGTTGTGTATTGATCCTTTTTACCATTATAGAGGACTAGTTAGGTTCCCAAATTATTAAAGGGTTCTAGCTCAATGGAAGAGTGCCTTCCTTACAAGCAGGAGGTTGGTGGTTCGATTCCTCCATGCCCTAATGATATTATAATATCATTTAAAAACAACTAAATTAGTAAGCAAAAAAAAAGAGATAGGTGAGCAAACAAAATGACTAAAACTTGTATATAAAATTACTAAAAACGACTAAATTAGTGACCAAAACATGAGAGATGCGAAACTAGGCATTAAAAAGGATGCAACAGATGGTGCTAATGATGAAGCCAAACATGGCCTTGATATGGTAGAAAAATAAAAAATTAGTTTGGATGCAAAACATGATGCTACATAGGAATCAAAATATGGTTCAACAATAGAAGAAATATTTGGCGTCATTTTGGTAGCAAAACACGATGCAAAAAAGGAAGCAAAAAATGGTGCAAATTGGAAGAAAAAATTGATACATATTTGGAAGTAAAACATGGTGCAAAATGGGATGCTAAAGTGGTAGCAAAAATGGATGCAATATTGGATGCTAACATGGTGCTATTAAGGTTGCACTTATGGCGCTAACAGGGGTGTCATTTAAGAAGCAAAAGCAGACACTCGCTAGGAAGCAAAATATGACGTTATGTAGGAAGCAAACCTCGATGTTGTTTAGGAAGCAAAGTTGGATGCTATTCTGGAAGCGAACCTTGAATTTATTTAGGGAGAAAAGTTGGACGCTCATTCTGGAAGAAAAAAAAGAGACACTATTTTGGACGCCATAAAGGATGCTATTTAGGAAGAAAAAATAGATGATTTTGGGACCCTTTAAGTTTTGTCCATGATGCGTCCCATTTAGCGTCTAGTTTGATCACTCAATGTAAAAAAAATTATAGTAAAAAGTGACTCTAAATGGGACACTAATTCCAGGATTTTTTGTAGTGATAGCAGGAAAATTCCATCAATCCTACTAGTTCTCTAGGTTGGGTGGAAACATTGGAAAGTTAATCAGGGAGCTAATAAATGGTTTTTAGACATTAGAAGGAATAAATATTTATTTTTGTAATCTCGAATCTATGGAAAGACTAATGTTTTTGAATGGATTGTAAGGTTATTATAATTGTCCATATACTTCATAGGTCGAACTTGGGATGAATTGTAACTTACATGGGGAGAGGAAGAGACAAATGGGAGTTTCATGGACACTTGGATAAATTCCCCTTACATTTATGCCATCTATGTCACCAATGATGGAGATTCTATGACTGTTATGATACAAGTTAGATATGAAGGATGAAATATTACAAATTCATGAGAACACACCCTAATTCGACTTGGATTGAGTTTGTGGATGGATTGGGAACCTCATAAATCTAAGGAAATTTATAAAATATAGAAAGCAACCAAGATAATGGCCTTTTGATCAATTTTGAAATTTCTTGTTGTGAAGAGAGAGAGCTAGTGGATAACTAGTTCATGCCTTAGCCAATTTCAAGGGTGAAAGATTACCATCCTATAAGTTGGTGTTGGGAGAGGACACAAAGGTATTTCAAGGAGATTCAATGGACTCTTAGTTACAGGTGCAATATAAATCAGCTCATGGACACATCAGAGTTCAGCTTGTTCTTCCTTTCATATCAAGTTTTCTCACCATATTTCAACTCCATGGAGTGAGGCGCACTTGGTGAGATATTCATCTATTTGAGGGAGATTTTATTGGTCCAGTATTTTTTATTCTGATGTAAATGCTCTATAATTTAAGTTCATAAATATCTCTGGTTGAAAGGCCATGAAATATCATGTATTATTGCTCAATAATGAAGAAATAGTGCCATTTCCCCTCTACCTTGTTGTAAACTCTTCTAATATTGATGAATTCGAATGTATGTGTAAAATAATGATTATTTATGATCGAATGGACTGTAATTAAAGTATATTATGGGTTTCATGTTCATTAACTGAGAATTTGTGGCCATTGGGTTGAATTGCATAACCATTGGATCAAACTACACCTCATTTTCCCAAGGGTCCAAAACTAGTTTTTTATATATGATTGAAAGAAGTGATAAAAGCCATGGGAGGTCAATCGGTTATGCATATGAGCCTATAATAATGTATTATACACATAATATAATTCAATTTCATAATTTGAGTTGGTTTCTGCACATTTGGGAAGCCATTTCTACCAGTTACCCGAGGGGCATTTGGGCCCAAAATTGCCAAAAAAATCCTCTATCTTGTTCGGAATTTAGTACAAACTTGCAGAAGTGTTTGCAGTTCCATAATAAATCCATGAAAATAATAATTAAGTTATTATATCATTCATACACCTTATCTAAATATTTGGAAGCAATTGGGCTAATTTGGAGACCAAGACACTAGAACTAGTCAAGAGTCAAAATTGTGAAAAAATTGGAAAATTGGGCATTTTGGTAAAAAAATTAAAAAGGGAAATTACATTAATGAATGATTAAAGGGTGAATAGAATAAATTAATATCAAAATATGGGGAAAAGAGAATGATTCCATCGTACAAGTACTGGTCGTATCTCTGTAGTGTGAGCTTGGGATCATGCACAAGTTTGAAGTCGAGATCGAAGCCATGATCTATGAGTGTTTTGAAGAAAATCGAATGAGATGACTTGATATCTAGGTCATCCATGAGAATGTGAATGCGTTAATCTATTGGACTCTCGAGAGAAAACCCAAGTGAAAAAATAGGGAACATAAATAATATAGATAATTTAATCAACCTGATGCTCGCTGCCATTGTTACAGAAAACAAGGTTTTCACAGGGTTTCTCCCTCGGTATTCACTTCTGTGAATGGTGATGGATTTATCATGGAAGGATTTTACCAATTTGTAAAACTAGCATATCCCCAAATCCGGGGAAATGAAACATCGAAATGAACTTTGATTTGTTTTAAGTGAATGGAAACGTAAATTTCACTTGTCTAAAATGAACGAAATTATTTTTCAAAATTATAATTTAGCAAGCTGATTCATGACATAGAATACAAATGATGATGTGGAAATTTGTATGTATTTTCATTTTTAACCAAAAAGTAGTATAATATTTTTATTTAATCAGGAAAGAGTGAAAACATACATAGTAAAAAAAGCTATAAAAGCTAGAAACATAAACACTTAGAATTTGACTGTGTTTGTAGTTATATAAACATTGAGTAAGTTACATATGTATTTGGTTTACTTTGAAGCTATATATATATATATTTATATATATATTGTTTGAAATGAAAGAATATATCTTATACTATTTTGTAATAAATATGTGATTTAAATAGAAATTGAACAATTGGCTTTCACCCACTAAGAAAAGAGGTTTTTTTACATTTCAAGAGTTGTACACAAATATCGTTGTCATATTAAATGCTAATATGAACTCTTTGAAACTTCATTGTGAAATTCAGAAGGATGACATTATGTGAAATTATTCAATTAACATAAAGTCTACGGTAAATATAGCAAGTGAAGCATTTTTAAAAGGCCAAAACTGAGAAGAAAATGCGGTATATTTCTTCAGTTTCAAGATGGAAGTGGCCGCCTTGCTATCCTTCATTGTGAGAGGCATCGCCTCAATCACAGAAAACATTTTCTTTTTAGAGAGATCCCACTAACATTACAAAAATACGAACCAAGGGCTATAAGGTTTGAAGTGAGCAAAAATGGAAGAAATGAGAAGAGGAATACATGGGTGAGTACAATGGCTCCCTCACTTGGGATTAATGAGAAAATACTTGTTGTGCATTGGAGTGGGTGAGTATGCCAAATGGACCACTTGCCCAAGTTATCACCAAAAAACATTTTAACTTCAAACATTTGCAATCTAAATGGAATCAAACCTAACCAAATTGAACTTTCTAAGGAAACCATCTTCATTTTGTGGGGTCCCTATTTTACACTATAATTCCCTTGTCTAACTTGATTGATTCATTGGCAAGATGATATGCAACAGAATTATTGAGATGTGTGAGGTGCATAAGTTTCATGTCATCGAGGCTTTGAAGGATCCAATTAATACACTCATAATTATTACCTTGAATATTCCCTTCTTTAAGATTTCCCCTGTTTATATGATTTATGACAAGAAACAAATTTCTAAAAATTATAATTTTGTAGTTGAAGACTCTTCATAATAACTAATTTTACTTGTCGCTACACCTATACTCGTGCAAATTTGGTTTGTTCCTTTCCATCAAGATCCAAGAAAACCTTCACTTGCCACCCCTTATCATTACTTCTATAATATTCTAATAACATAAATTCTAATTATAAAATAAATTATAACCATATTTAGGAAACAACCCAAAGCGGGAAAATGAAACATAACCCTCGCATGTGGGTTATGTGCAACTTAACATAAGGGCAACTTTGGTACATGAGGTGTAGGTTCAGCGTTAGGTTAAAGGATTTGCAAGGTATTAATGGTAAAGGGTTGACCATTATTTCATTCAGTCAAAGTAAACTTAGGCATGTTATATTCTCGGTTGAGAGTAAAAGGTTATTATCTCATGATTTCATGTAATTGTTCTGAAACGAAGGGTATCCTAGTAGAGAAGAACTATAAGGTTGATAGCAGGCATATAGTTCTTTTCATTTACACTATGATGACTCAATGGTAGGGTAAAGGTTCATAGCAAAGCTCTAATGAATGCATGTGCACCAATGTTCTTCAATTTGAACATCGATGGAATGCTAGTTGGGGGATGTGAGGGACACTATTTCACTTACCATACCTGGAACTCCCAAATGATATCTCTAATTATTAAAGAAGATATGGCTTACAGCTAACACTATTCCCTTAGCCACAGGATTTTTTTTTGTTCCGTGCGCTGCAAGTTAACCATTAGGCCATGCTTCGTATACATGGTCAATGTCATCTTAGGAACCACAGAATGTCGAGGAACGAATTTGACACTGAACCAATAGATGATATAAGCTGCAACCCATTTCATTTGGAAATATGCAAAACATTTCTCAAGACAAATCCTGGGTCCACCATTGAAAGAAATGTACTTGTAAGTAGAATCGGTCATGAATATCCATTCTCTAGATAGTTATCTCTCAGGCATAAACTCCCTAGCATCCTTGCCCTAAATGCTTATCTTCGTTCGTCCCATGGAGATATCATGTACAATACATTAGTTCCCTTCTTCAAGCCAGTATTTATGATCCACTAGCACTGAAGGATAAATCCTTAGAGCCTCTGACAACACAGCTTGCATATAATGTATCTGGTTCTGCTCTTTGACCATGAAGGTAATTTCAAATAATCTGATGTTTTTTTTCTTTCTCGAGTTCCATGAAGAATTTTTTATTTCCTCGATGATTTTGTGCTCGACATGGGGATGGCCATATCAAAAGTGAGAGATCTAGGAGACCACCATAGAACAAGTATCACAACTTGCCAGAATGAAATTAATGCAGATGCCATGTAAAAATAGTGAGAATACAGATTCCCATTGAAATTTATATCAAGTATAATGAATTAAAGCTATAAAGGTTATATAAATTCATGGCTAGTATAACCCTATTCAAAGTTATTATGAAGAATTAGCACACCGCTTAAATATTTTGTAAGAGGATACAAAATTTAAATACTCATTGGACATGTCCCCACACAAAAGATATCCACAACTGTGTCATGATGATGAACTTGAAAACCATGATGATGAAATTCACAACAGATATTATACATCCTTTTGATGACATTCTTTTCCATGTAAGAAGTGAAGGCCCATATTTCTGCTGACAGGCCACTGAAACTCTTTATGGAAATTAGACCAAGTGAGGATAGCATGCAACCCTTCCATCAATTTGCATTGATCCATTTTCGTTCACCGATTAGACACCAGGTAAGGCCATATGACTGGCATGTGACCAAGGTAATAAGAATAGACTTTGTGAGGAATTGATGTCTTGCAATGTTTATGTTGCATCCTTAAATAGCCCTACGACTGAGTAATATAGTGATAGCAACCTAAATGGTATTATATTTTGACATTCTATTCACATTGAAATTTCAAACATATGGTTTCCAATTTGATCCTACGTTGTATGGGTAAGAGATCCATATATCTTAGGAATTATATGAAATAGAGCACATGAAGCCATGTCCATGGGTATAAATAGTCAATCCAATATTTTAAAAAAAGGAGTGAGACAAAGTTGAAATGTATGACAATATTGTATTTCATGCAACTTATCGAATGAGTAAATAAAATTGTCTAGTATTGCATGAAACTTGCTTACATGACCAGGAATATACATAGATCGATATACTGTGAAAACTAAACTGTGCGAAAGTGACATATGTCGTTCTCCTAAATAAATCCAAATATAAAATATTTTGAAACCCATAATTAAAAAGTGAGCTTTCATAACTCTGCACTACATTAATCGTTCAATCCCATACGATTTTATCTTGAATGAGTTGCTGGAAACATGATCAAAAGGAAGTCCCTTATCCTCATAGGTTTTAGGATGAGCTGGTAACTCTATGAGTCTAGGTTTTTAATCTCCCTATATCTTTATTTTCCCCTTTAACATTTAGTTTTCCCGCATGAATTTACAGTTGGGAGGTCTCCAATGCCTGTCTAATTTTAATGAGCAAATTAGATTGGTATTTTTGTATGTGGTTGTGCAAAATAGAGTCTTAGGGTTCCTCTAATCTATTGCTCATAAAATATGTTCTTCAAGGTTAAGTCTTGTTTTATATTTTGACTAAAATTGTCATACAAGCTAGGAGCTGGTTGTGTTGTTTTTTCCATGATTTTAAGTAGCACAGTCCGCGAACACAAGGGTTCTGAGTAAGAAATAGGTGATATTGATGCACAAGGTTTAAATTAAGGTATGATGTATTATCCTTTTTCCTCTCCTGGTGTTGATATTGACAGTGAGGGTACTAGAGTTTTTTTTCATTCATTTTCTTGTCCATGTGTTGAGAAGCGTAAACTTATTTAATTTTGTGCTTGGATACCCATGTGTTGCAATCCTATCATTGGTAGTAATTTAATCTTATCAGTTGACATAATTATTACCTGTGTGTTAATAAAATACCTGTTGTTGGTTGCAGGTTTGATTCCTGGTGCTTCCTGTACAGAACGAGCTAAATAAAGGGATTATGATGATTCGAGTTGTTTTATTATTTTAAAAAAGAAATTAATTTGGTTATTTGTTGTACTGTTTTGATGTTGAATCATTCTGAGGCCGTTATGCAGTACCATGCAACCAAAGTTCAACAACATACTATTAATGGTTACTAAGACCATCAACTGAGAAACATTGCCTTGTCAAATTTATTTTCCACTTCACTCATTTCACTGTAATCACCACTTCTATGAGGTGAATCACAGAACTCATCCTACAAGTAGAGCCATGAATATTGATCGATGGATTTGGATTTAGGGAACTAGCTCAGCTCGCTAATTTGGTTTGAATGACCAAAGAAAAATGTCAGAGGTTCAACTCTTGCTCTCTTAGTTGAGGTCAACCTCTTCTTCTACCATATTTGTTTCGAGTTAAAAAATAAGCGGTCCAAATGTGTTACAAGTTTTATATTCTAGGGCATTTAAGTGGTGGACAGGGGGAAGCACCTCATAAGCTGTCGATAGATGATGAAAGCCACAAGAGGGTCGTCCCCTTAATAACACCTTTGGTGCAAGAATCATGGTTGGGTGGGTTGTGGTTTGTGACTAGATCTTAGTTGGGTAGGTTGTGGTTTATGACTATATCTTGGTTTTGGGGGAATTTTTAAAGTAAGTCGGTATGGGATTTTTGTCAAATAAATATGGAGGTTTGAGGTTTCATAAGTTAATTTTATATTTGTTGAGCTATGGTTTATGATTATATCTTGGTTTTGGTGGAATTTTTAAACTAAGTGGGCAGGGATTTTTGTCAAATAAATATGGAGGTTTGAGGTTTCATAAGTTAATTTTATATTTGTTGAGCTATTTTACATTTGTAAGAAACCTTAGTTCATAAATACCTTGATTTTCAAGCAAAAATAGGACTTTTACAGAGCTGCAAATGATTGTTGTGTATGATTTTGACACTCAAAGCACTTGACTCTCAGAAAATTATGGCACTTACTAATGAAACAAGATTGGAGTTGATTTGATATTTTCTTTTATTACAGTAATGTTTCCTTTTTTTTCTAGGATTCTTCTCTACTTGGGATGGCTTTTTATTACAGTAATGTTTGTTTTTAACTGCTCTTTCCTTTTCTAGGATTCTTCTCTACTTGGAAAGGCTCTTCTTTTCTGTTTCTATGCATGTGGCTCTTCTTTTTTGTTTCTCTTCCTGCATCCTTCTAACTGTGTCTATGCATGCGCTCTCATCTGTGGTTGATTCTCTTGTTATTTGCTAGGGGATTGTTGAATTCTTCTGCAAACTCCTCATGTTTATCCTATGGGATTCACCCAAACATCACTTCTCTCGATCCCTTATCACCCCAATGAAATATTCACACACACACACACATACCTACTAAGAATATAACTCTGTACTTTCTCTCTATTTTAGTATTGTGTTTATTAACTAAAAACTCGATAACATTCTTCTCTGATAAATTATCACAGAAATTTTTCTCATCTGTGTGATAAATTCCCATAGCATGACAATTAAAACAAAGCAATGAAAGAGAGGTCAAGAAGATCAAAACCCAACTCACTAGAACAGACTTCGTAGGAAAAATGCTGCCAAAAGAAAATTAAGTGCGAGCAAAGTTTACAAATCTGAGTGCTGTTGGTGCCCCTTGAGGCCCAAACCCTGCTTCCAGTGGATCATTTGGTCAAGGGTTCCAAATAAAGGTATTGAGTATTTCCTAATCCTTTTTATAGTCCAAGGGTCATCACACCACATGCTTGTGCAGCATGTACAATACCTTTCTCAAAACCACAAATAAAGAAGTTTGTTTTTAGTTGACTCCTCGATTCCTGCACCCTACTAACTCAAACCATTGCCTTTCAGTTGTACCCTTCTAGTTCCAATCCAACATACGTGTCCCATTTTTATTTGATCAATGGACAATGAAAAGAGGTACAAGTTTTTTCAAACCCGACCTTGAATAAAGAAGGCCTTTAGCCTAATTAATCGAAATCAAAAGAATGAAGAATGGAAGACCGATTGCAAGCAAAGACTGCGATGGAATTTAACGATTTTGAGGGTCCTCTCAATTTTGAACCAACCCTTTTATATCTCAATATTTAACATCTCCACCCTCCCATTAGGTATTTTAATCCCCTCCCTCCCGACCACATACACTTTCATCTCTTCCTCTTAAAGTTGTATTTTATTCTATTTTTAAAACTAATGAAAAAAAAAAAAGGTAAACATTTAACAAAATAGTTTTAAGAAGATTAGTATCAAAATCGATTTCTATATGGATGTTTTCACCATAACGTCATGTCTGATGTGTCGTTGAAAAAAAATGATTGCTAGAAATATGACATCAAGATATTGATAAAATTATTGGGAATTTAAATTGATTATCACTTGTCATTTATAATTTAAAAAAAAAACATTAGTATAATGTGGCTAATTCAATGTTTATAAAACTTTAAAAATTTACATATTAATACTTCATTATTTCATATCCATTTTTCTTGAGCTCACAAATAATTCCCTTTTAATAAGAAATCAATACATATTTTAGATAGAATATATGGAGATTGTTGAATAAATAGTTAAAGTTGTGTTGGTCAAAGGTGATATCATTTCTTGAGTCAAATGTTTGTGTGGTAGTTTGTATACTTTTTTGTAATTTTCTATGTCTTGTTGCGCCGAGAGGCGCTCTACAACTCAGTATGAGGGAGATCTTGTAATGTTACGTAACGTTATGTAACGTTATTTTTATTAATAAAAAATAATTTTTTTAATTATAAGCCAAAATAAATGTTGGCCAGAAAAAAAACCTAATATGGGGGAGATGTTGTAATCTTCCTACCTAACAAAACAATAAAATAGTCAAAGTTTAATTATCCGTAAAAAAATATGGGTGAGGAAAAAAAACAATATGGGGGAGATGTTGTAATGTTTTTACTTAACAAAATAATAAAAAATGTTGGCCTTGCACATGGTTTTAAAACCATAAACCATGTGTGGTTTTAAAACCATGCACATGGTTTATGGTTTTAAAACCATATGCAAGGCCTTCTAAACAACCCATCGTTTTATTGTACATGGTTTAGAAGGGCATTGAAACCATGTGCAAGGCCTCCTTGTTGGGTGGATGGGGCAAACCCAGGTTCTTATGCTTTTATCTTCGCACCAACAAACAGACCCACAGTGTTGGCCCTTTCGGAAACAACCTGTGAATAGGTTGCAGTCTCACCCGAAACAGCTATGGGGTGCCGCAGAATTAAGTTTCTGCAGGCGAAAGAGGGATATTACTGTACCTTTATCCTTAACAAAGAATAATTATGCAATACAAAGCTTCAACATTCACTTAAATAGCTTTGCAGTTTAGATGAAAAGACAGTTTCTTGCTTAACCCTTCACTGGGAATTCACAGCGAAGTTAATACTTAGCAATTTATCTTACTTTATCATTCATCTACTTATCAAATGCATAAAAACATAACAAAAATAAAAAGAACCACCACAACACAAGATATACGTGGTTCACCCCCAGTGTAGGGGCTACGTCCACAGAACTGCGTTTATATTCGACAATTTACAACCAACACAGTTCTAATTTGCGCACTCAGCTGTAGATCTTCTCAACAACCAAAAACTGTGCACTCAGCTGCAGAGGTCATCCACACACTTAGCTGGGACTTAACCTTAAACCCAAAAATAGACCTTAGCTTCTTTGCATCACATCATCATCATAACACAAATCTTACTTGACTCCTTTACATAAGTGCCTATTTATACAAGTTCACTATTACATTACCATGGGATTAAACCATGGGTACCCAAAAACCATGGGACATTTACAAAATGAGGGGCTTCGACCCAACCCCAAAGCCCCTAAGACTATATTGGACCGCAACTCCGCTTACAAGCTTCGCACCAAAACCACGGAGTTGCCAAAATTAAGGACTTTCAAGGTCTGAGCCCCAACAGGCCCCTAAGACTCACCAGTGTCCCGTCCTAGGACACTTTGCTGCTTTTTGGGTGCAAGAATCTTGTTGGTGAAGATAGTAAACTGCTTGTTGAGGCTACGCATGATATCTTCGGCTGCTTGCTCTTTCTCCACTATCTCCTGCAATGCTGCTATAGAGGCTTCGTTGACCTTGTCCTGTGCAAATGCATCATACTCCTTCAATAATTTGAGCTGGTTTTCCGCAGCAGTGCTCAAATCCAAGGCCTCATTAATGAGGGGCTACACAGAGCTCACTAATAGTGTTTCTTTTCTTCTGCAAGACTCAATTTCTCACTGGAGCTCATTACTATGCTTCACCTTAAGCATCTTCTGCATAGGAGGCAATGTCTTAATTTCTAATTTTACTGCATCCAGCTCTGTCTATCACTGTTTGATGGTTTCTTGCAACTTTTCTACTTCTGGGTTGTCCTGCAAGTTTTTCTAGGCCTCGACACTTTCGTATAGCAGCTTTGATGCACTACTTACAAGATCTGAGATCTTTGTTGCTGAGGCCTGAATATCTTTGAGACGTTGTTCCCTGACCTTTGGTGGACTCTCAGGAATGAGGTGAAGCTGAAGCTCTACAATCTGGGCCTCATGTTCTGCTTTCATATTCTCTATCTAGCTTCTAGACTGTTATGCATAGTATTTTAGCTTTACTATTCTTTGCTTTGGTTATTCTTCATCCTGCATGTCGAAGTCAGGGAGACTTCGACACGCCTCATCCAAAACTCGCGCGAGTGTAGCCTACTTGTTTTCTATTTACCTCTTCTTTTGTTCAACTTCTTTCAACTGTTCTTCAAGGCTCTCACTCTGCTTCGTGGTATTCTCTAACTGCATGTGTGTGTAGCTGTCTCATTCTTGGATCTCCTTCATGAGAATCAATTGAAATAAATGTAGCTTCGGCATAGACAAATTAGTGTAATATATCTCAACTATCATGCTTACCTGCGATCGAGATGTTGCGTCAGGTATTATAAGAGCTGCACTTGGTACTTGTCCTCTATTGTTTCTGGGTGGCCATTGTCTAGTATCTGGCTACGCGCCTATTGGGGCACTTCTTGCTGCAGCGCCAGTTGCTGTTCTTTCCGCTAACTCCTTAAGTTCTACAATTCGCTATGCTACGCTAGTGAGCACATCAATATGTTTAGCTTCAAACTCTGCCCATTTGCTGGATAATACCTCTGTAGACTTTGTTAGAGTCTGATCAAGCTCGTCAATCGTCACAGCGGGCTCTTCGACGATATTCTTTCCCTTCGACACCTTAGTTTTCTTTCTGGGCTGAGGCTTAGTAACTTCCTCCACTTCTGGGGACTTGTGCTTATCTGGGAGATTAGGGTCTGAAATGGTCTTGACTGATTCTTCTTCTTCGTCACCATTATGCTCTTCTTGATCTCCATCAGCTCCATCATCTCCACCATGGTCACCTTCGCTCTGCTGTGACTCATCTTGTTCTTTGCTCTCTTCTAGTGGGTCATTCTGCTGCAGCTGACTAGGACCTGTGCCCACATCTGTTACTGGATGGATTGGTATGTCGGGCCTTGTTCCTGCATCCTTCATCCATTCAGCCGGCCACTGCTGAACTACTGCGAGGATGTATTCCTGGTTCACCATGTATGGTAACTTCCACCATGTATGTTTGTTATATACATGGGCCTGGATGAAGACATTATGCATATCAGCCTTGAATTTGACCACTCCAGTATACTAAGAAAATAGCTCATTACGGAGCCGAGGTGTTTTCAGGATCTCATATGTAATATTCATTGAATAGAAGGCGAACACGTAGTTTGTCATCTGCTGCAAGGCCTTATCCTGTGAAACCCAAAGAGATGCATACCTTGCTGCGCCAGGCATTTCCGGAGGAACATCAACAAACTGTGCCTCGGTGGGTTCTCTCCATCCTACCAGTGCAATAAGCACTAACAACCATGAATAATGAAAGGCTCTACCTTTCTCCTGGGCATCGCGGACATCTGCAAGGAATTCTCTAGCAATGTACTCTGTCCATTTGTAACTGTATCCTTCGGCACAGTTCGTAGCAATACTGATAATCGGGGCAGGTACTTCATTAGGTTTGCACTTCCGCATTAATTTGCATGCTAGGGTCTCTGCGGCGAAGAGAATGTTCTGGTGCTGAATAGTCGATGTTTGATATCATCGATTTCCTTTTGTCAAACCGAAGCAGTCCTTCATGTGCTGCGCCAGCTTTGTATCTTCGTGCTTTCCAACAAATTCAATCCGAGGATCAGGCCCTTCCTTCAGCAAGCCTATAATCCGATAAATTAGCTCTCCATCAATAGAAATTCTCTGGTTTCCTATCCATAGGTGCCCATCATGCACCAACACCAATAAATGCTTGACCACCACGGTAACCTATGGGTTGCGACCAAAGTGGGGGACATTCAGCATCTTCAACAAGCCAGCTTGCTCCAAGCCAGGAGCCCACTGTTTCACTTCAAGTAACGTCGTTCCAACCTCTGGATAATGGATGGAGTGCAAGTATTTCCTAGGTGCAAACTGTGGAAACTTCTCACGATCATTCGTATCGTGTTTTGCGTACTTGAGCTGATCTAATATTTCGGTCATCGTTCCGACCAACTTCACACCCTGTGGCAGCGAAGGGGTGAGTAACGTGAACTTGACTGTCCGCTGAGGTGGCTGAACTCCTAGTCGAAAAGGTAGGAGATATGGTGGACACTGTGATGCAACGTTCTATCCTCACCGAAGTCTTTGAAGTCTTCAGGTGGGAGCTCTGCCGAACCAAGAGGATTCATCTGAATCACGGGATCCTCTGGTGTCTTTCCTAATGGTTTGTGCCTTTCTTCGTTCCGCTTAGAGCGAACTTCTGCCTTAAAATTCTTTCTGTTAGATCATGTCTGCATCAGTTGATTTGGCACTGGGGAAGTCTCTTCACGAGGTGCAGATGTAGGTGGATTCCTCATAAAGTTTTGCAGATCCCTCTTTCTGAACTCTCTCAACAATTGCTGGACTTCGTGATCAGCTGACATGGACTCAACTGTGAAACTCAAGAAAATGTGTAATGCGAAATTCGCAGCCCTGGGTGTATTCTTATAGAATCCAACGACCAAATCTGCCATAACTATGCATTAAAGACACCAAATCTGACCAAGTGACGGTAGATCTTGTCCAAACCGCACTAGATTTCCCAAATACGACTGTGGATTCGATGAAAATCTCATCATCACAGGCCGTTAATTCAGTTAACGTATTGGCACCGCCAAATCTGATTTTTTCCAATGGTCGTATTTTAAGCTTTGACACACCTTTCTTCTTCGGCACAACCACTAACTTCAGCTTCACCACAATAAGGACCTTCGACAGAATATAGACCTTCGACACTTCGTAAATTTTTCAACAATCTGCCGAAGCTCTCTGAGAACAGCTTCATTATAGTCTAGTACCCAATTTCAACTGTTCTTGGTACTTAGACTCTTCTTCTTGTTATTACTTCTGATCAGGGGGTACAGGCCCGTCCCTGTACTTCTTTAATCTACTTCCATTCACCATGGAAGGAAAAATTTCTCCATTCAATTTAGCTAATTGAACTGCACCACCATTGGTAACTTTCTTAACTATGTATGGTCCTTTCCAATGTGTCTTGAACTTACCTAGGAACTTCATGAATTTACTGTCGTACAAGAGCACAAGATCACCATTCTGAAAATGCTTCTTCTTAATGTGTCTATCATGCCATGCTTTTTCTCTAGCTTTCTGTACTTGCTGCTGGAAACCTGCAATGAATCTGTCTTCTTCTAGTTCCAGTATCTTCGCCAGCCTGTCATTCAACATGGCTAGATATTCCATCTCTATGAAGGTAGATATTCTGAGGCTAGGAACAATGTACTCCATGGGCATAACTGCTTCTTGTCCATATACTAGCCTAAAAGGTGTGTGGCCTATCAACTTCTTGCAAGTGGTTCTATAAGCCCATAATACTACTGGAATTCTAAGATCCCAATCATTTCTGTTAACATTGCACACCTTCGTCAGAGTGTGCTCAAGAATCTTGTTAAAGGCTTCGATAGTTCCATTTGCTTGAGGATGGTAGGTAGTACTCTTTTGATGATATACTTGAAATTCTTCGGTCAATGATTCAATAGTCTTATTCAGAAAATGTGATCCTTGATCACTCATAAGAATTCTTGGGCACCCAAACCTTGTCAAGATATCATCAAATATGAACTTCCTAGCTGTAGCAGTGCTACAGTCCTTGACTTGTTGAGCTTCGACCCAACGAGTAAGGTAATCAGTTGTTGTAATAATGTATCTTGCTCCAGATTTCTTTGCAGGGGGATTGATTGGTCCAACAAAATCAATAGCCCACTTGTCAAATGCTTGTAAAGTTACCTATGGAACCAGAGGCATCTCATCCCTCTTGGATGGTTTGCCTGTCCTCTGACAGATATCACAGCTATGGCAATACTCTATTTCATCCTTATGAATCGTAGGCCACCACAATCCAGCTGACAGAATCTTTTGTGCTGTAGCTTTTCATGCATAATGAACTCTTCCTTCTCCAGAATGTGCCGCAGCCAAAATCAATGGCTTTTCATGCTCCAGGACACATCTGCGTAGTATTTCATCTGGTCCCATCTTATATAGCTATCCTGCTATCAAGGTAAAGTCAGCTGCTCTAACCACCAGTTGCTTCTTCTGCTGTGTTGTCATCTCAGAGGGTGCAAAACCTGTAGACAAGTACTGAACAATATCCTGAAAATAGTCATCAACCATCTGGATGGGAAACAACTGGGAATCAGGAAGACCTTCATCCAAACTAGTGGGCTCTTCTCCTAACTCCAGCCTCGACAAGTGGTCAGGCCCCAGGTTAAGTCTTCCTAGCTTAACTATGATCTCAAAGTCATACTCCTGAAACAAAATCAGCCATCTGCATATCCTTCCACCTAACACAGGCTTGTTAACCAAATACTTCAAAGCAGAATGGTCAGTGAACATCTTAAAATGAGATCCTAACAAATAATGTCGAAACTTCTGCAAGGCATAAACCATAGCTATACCTTCTCGTTCTGTCGTAGTATAATTCTTTTCTGCTGTGGACAATTTTCTACTTGCAAAAGCAATAGGGTAATCAATATTACCTTCACCTGAATAAGCCAATACTATACCTAAAGCAATGGAAGATGCATTGACATGAACATGAAACTTCTTACTCTAGTCAGGGAATACTAAGATAGGGGCAGTTACCATATTTTCTTTCAAAATATCCAAGCTTTCCTGACATTCAGGTGTCCACTCAAACTTAATATCTTTCTTCAATTTCTTTTCCATAGGGGTTATAATCTGAGCATATCCTTTAATGAATTTCCTGTAATATCCAGTATGACCAAGCGTAGTGTGAAGTTTCTTAACAGACTTCAGAGGTGGCAAGTTCACAATAATGGCTATCTTCACAAGATCCACCATCAATCCTTTCTTGCATACAATGTGACCTAGCAGAATTCCAAAACGTGCACAAAAGAGATACTTCTTCAGGTTCAATGAAATATGATGCTGTCTACACTTGTCCAGCATAAGTATTAAACTGGCTATATGATATTTCAATAAACCAAAGATAGTCCAATCATCAAAGTAAACTTCCAATAACTTATGAATAAATTCCTTAAATACAGATATGACTACTATGGAAAACATAGCAGGTGCATTCTTCAATCCAAACGGCATAACAATATATTGAAAAGATCCCATTTTTGTAGCGAAGGTTGTTTTATGTCGATCCTCTGGAGCAATTCTGATCTGATGGTAACCTAAAAATCCATCAGTGAAAGAATACACTTCTTGACCTCCGACATTGTCTAAAACTTCATCTGTAAAGGGAGTAGGAAAAGGATCATGTAAATAGGCATCATTCAGCTTCCTCAGATCAACATAGATTCTGATTTCTCCCTTGGTCTTCTTTTCTTGTACCACCATAGGGCTGACCCATTCAGACTCTTTGACAAGCTCAATGATTCCTGCAACGAGCATCTTATCTAGCTCTATCCTGACTTTTTCTTTATACTTAGGGTTCAGCCTATAAGGGCGCTGCTTCACAGGCTTTGCATCAGCTTTCAAAGGTATTTTTATCACTCCTATATCACCGAGGATACCTTTCATTTATGAGAACT
This sequence comes from Pseudotsuga menziesii, assembly GCA_001517045.1. Classification (NCBI taxonomy): domain Eukaryota; kingdom Viridiplantae; phylum Streptophyta; class Pinopsida; order Pinales; family Pinaceae; genus Pseudotsuga; species Pseudotsuga menziesii. The sequence continues at coordinate 242,818 of LPNX011189481.1, read as the reverse complement.
TCGTCGAAAATAAGTCCTGATACTCATGGAGGCGTTCAGTCACTTTGCTCACCATTTCTTCGTCCCAATAATCTCCAATGGTAGCATACTTAGGCATTTCTTCTGATCCAATGTTTACTTTCCTTGTTTTCAAGGGCTGAGTTACTTCAGGTGATTCGACTGCTGGTCCATGTACTTCGTAATGTCCTTCTGACTCAGGAATATTAATGTTGTGAGGGTCATCGTCTTCATCAATGGCGAGGTTATAGCGTTATACTGCATTAGCTTCTTGTTCCTTCCAATCAGGTTGGTACTCAGCTATTTCTTTATCATCAAACACCTTAGTATGGATCAACCTAATAGCTGCGTCCAAAGTAGGGAAAACTTCAGTAATAGAAAATGTGAGCACAAAACTATCAGCAAGGCTAACCCAACTTATAATACCATGGAAAAGCTCCACCTCTGCATACCAATTCTTTGCTACAGGTTCCAGAGTGTGTACAAACCTATGTACCCATTCTTCACAAGGTACATGCTTCCATGCTTCATAACACTGCTCCAAATGTTCCTAAGGGCTAGTCTTACCATTTAATCTGCTTCGTACCTCCTGAGGTTGATCCATGAATCTCCGACGAATTTTTTTTTGACAAGCTCTCCAATTATGAATATACTTTTTATGACCATTTCACCATTTGACAGCTGTGGCTCTGAATACTGAATCTAGAGTCTCCATTTTCTGTGAATCTGGTACTTGCTTTGAGAATTGTACAAGAAAATATTCTCGGTCTATCAAGCCATCAAAAGTAGGTAAGATTCTTGTCTGTGAGCCAACCCATCTGATAGACTTAGTAATTCTTGCACATCGATGTCCATGTAGCTCATAAAGTCGATCCTGCCAATTCTCTAGGCCTTCGTCTGAATCAGTCATGCAAGAACTGTCACACTGCCAATCCATTATACCTTCAGTAGTAGGGTTAACATAGTCTTCTTCTTTAGCTGTGATGTTGTAAATATGATCCAAAAAATATTGATCTTCATCTCTAACTATATCTGTATACCTTTCTCCTTAAGAAGGGTCCAACGGTACTATGAATCTCAAGCCTTTTCCTTCAAAATTCATATGTCTATTCTTAAGGTTGATTACTGCATAATTTTCTAGTGCCCATTCAATTCCTAGCAATGCTGGATAGGGGTTGCTATCATCAATTATTTCAATGACTTCAAAATATGCTAAGGTACTGACTCCATCAATATCCACTGGTACACTAGGGAAACTTCCCAAGGGCACAATCTTCTGCTGATTGGCTAATCTCAACTGTATAGGGGACCATTCAAGCGTAGGTTTTCCCATTTGTTCCCATGTCTGCTTAGTTAGGACATTCACTTCTGATCCCAGGTCTAAAATGATATCAGTCTTGTCATAATCTCCTATCTGAGCATGCAATCTCATTTCTCTTCCAGTCCTTCTAACTCTATTAACAATTTTTCCTCTGTCAGAGCTTCGCTGAGGTTCACAAGATGCAATAACTTTCTGTAACTCATTCAAAGCATTCTGATTTGTTAATAGCTTCATACAACTCTGTAAAAATGATGTCAGTGTACTTACTTGATTCGGCGAAGCTTCTTGAAACTGTAACTGCTGTTGATGCTGTTGCGTAGTTGCTACTGATGTTCTCGGATCAGCAAAATCTTTTTTAGCTTCCATAAATGTTCCTTTTTCTCTTCCAACATCAAAGGCTGGAATTTTCTCTGGAGTCTTACGGACCCAAGCCTCGTCAGGCTGTTTCCCCTTATTCTGCACCTGCTTCGTAGTTCCACTCCTTGTAACAACGTTAAGGGATGGGCCAGGTCTTTTCTCTACAGCAATCATATGAACATTCTGAGTAGGATTGCCATTTATTTCTTGTATCATGGCTATCAACTATGGGCATTGCTCAATCACATGATCTACTGCTCTGCAATATCGACATGTCGTAGTTTGGTTTTGACATTCTCTAGCTACATGTCCTGCTTGATTACAGTTATAGCAAATAATCTGGCCCCGTCCTCTTCCAGGCATACCACCATGACCACGACCTCTGAAATTACCTCGACCTAGTGTACCACCACGGTAACCATATCCATCATTTCCTTGTGCATTGGTTTGTACCTTATAAGCATCATAGGTTCGCTCTCTCATGAGGTCAAAGCTGCGACATTCGTCTTCGTTGTGTCCAACTGACTTACAGAACTTGCAGTAGGGATTCTTAGGTACTTGAACATATCTCTACAGTAGATATCAATCTTTAGGTCGATGCTAGCCAGTTGTTCTATAGATCTCACAATATAGGACATTCGGGTTAAATGGGTTCGGTGCACCAGTATTCAAATAATTTCTTAATGCAGGACAATGTTCTTTGTCATGACCTTCTATCTTACATCTTGTACACCAAACCTCTTCTCGAATAGATTTCCCTTTTTTCATGTCGTGAAGCTCCAAGACATTTCTGCTAACTGTGCCTATATCTGGGCTATTCCAGAATTATATCCAACAGGAGTTGTTTCAAGTTTCATAGCAATTTCCAACACCTCTTGCTGATCAGCAACCTTCTGTTGCAGAAGTGGAGTCCTGATATGAGGCAATAGTGCTGCAATGAACCATTCCTTATGCTGTTCTGGTCCAATAGTGAAGCTAACTTGATCCAACAGAACCTTGAACCTCTGATCAAAGTCCCAAACTGATTCACCTCGCTTCTGCTGAATTTATTTTATTTCAGTTATACACTGTGACTCCGATTTAGGATTCTTGAATTCTTTGATCATTTCTTTTTTAATATCAGCCAAGATATAGTTCTGAGTACTGGAAAAATTCATAAATCAGGTCAAAGCTCAGTCTCTGAAAGAGGTGACCAGCTGCGCTCTTCTTGTATTTTGATCCATAATATTCTTAGGAGTCCAAACAACTTCGCATAAGAACCAAAACTGCTCTAGATCCTTTGATCTAGTTCCTTTAAAGACTGGGAGCTTGATATCATCATTCACATGGGCCATAGTGAATCGAGGGGGAGGAGGAGGAGGAAGATTGATAACATGGGGGAGACTGGTAACGGGAGGAAGGGAACTTACGGAGGTAGAATGACCTGCGACAGGACTACTCGGGCTAGGGTTACTTTCATACTGAGAAGGGTTCTCAGGGATAAGAGATCTTCGCTGCAGAGTTATAGGAGGGTTTCCAAAAAAAGGGGTTTCTTCAGATTCAGATTCTTCTGGACTTAATGAGGTATAATCAGTATTTTGGCCTAGGGTATAGGATCCAAGAGTTCTCTTGTATCTTTTACCGTTGCGAAGCAAACCACTTTGCTCGTCGAAGTCACTTTTGCTTCCAGACATAGGTTAGTAGCAATAAATCTAGTAATATGATTGGATAAGCAATATGCCTTTCTTATCCAAGAGCATTTTAATTTTCAGACTTAATGAATTCAAGTACTTACCCCTTGGTCCTTTGAAAAACTGTCTTTCCGCTTCGCTGAAAGAAGTATGTGTGTCGATGGCGAACTCCGTCACAAATGCTTGAAGGGTTCGCGTTGTCCAGAAGTCAACAACTCTTGATACTCCATTGTTCACACTTTTCAACAGCTTAATTCTTTCTGGGGTCCAGTCAGGAGACTGATCTTCTTTGAAGTTTGACTTTCTTTCTGTCAACCTGGATAACCACTGGTGTAATTCTATGTGGATACTAGCAAAGAAAATTTCATAAATATTAGTAAAAACGTACCTTTGCAAGAAGTCATCTGAGCTATGACAAGGGTCCTTATTCTCTTGTTCAGCAAATTTCATATAAGTATCTTCAACCCAGTCACTGATTTCTTTTACTGAGGGCCTCCAAAACATATCCCTCCAGGTACGACGTAGATCCCTCTTGAAGCAGATACTGGTTCAACTGGCATCGGAACCAATTTGTTGGGTGGATGGGGAAGACCCAGGTTCTTATGCTTTTATCTTCGCACCAACAAACAGACCCACAGTGTTGGCCCTTTCAGCAACAACCTGTGAACAGGTTGCAGTCTTATCCGAAACAGCTATGGGGTTCTACAGAATCAGGTTTTTGCAGGCGAAAGAGGGATATTACTGTACCTTTATCCTTAACAAAGAATAATTATGCAATACAGAGCGTTGACATTCACTTAAATAGCTTCGCAGTTTAGATGAAAAGACAGATTCTTGCTTAACCCTTAACTGGGAATTCACATCGAAGTTAATACTTAGCAATTTATCTTACTTTATCATTCATCTACTTATCAAATGCATAAAAACATAACAAAAATAAAAAGAACCACCACAACACAAGATATACGTGGTTCACCCCCAATGTAGGGGCTACGTCCATGTTTATATTCGACAATTTACAACCAACACAGTTCTGATCTGCGCACTGAGCTGCGGATCTTCTTAACAACCCAAAACTGTGCACTCAGCTGCAGAGGTTGTCCACGCACTCAGCTGGGACTTAACCTTAAACCCAAAAATAGACCTTAGCTTCTTCGCATCACATCATCATCATAACACAAAGCTTACTTGACTGCTTTACATAAGTTCCTATTTATACAAGTGCACTATTACAATACCATGGGCTTAAACCATGGGACATTTACAAAAAGAGGGGCTTCGACCCAACCCCGAAGCCCCTAAAAATATTTTGGACCGCAAATCCGCTTACAAGCTTCGCACCAAAACCGTGGAGTTGCCAAAATTAAGGACCTTCAAGGTCTGAGCCCCAACACTCCTAAACAACCCATAGTTTTATTGTACATATTTTAGGAGGGCCTTGCAAATGGTTTTAAGACCATGTGCAAGGCCTCCTAAACAACCCATGGTTGTAGGAGGGCCTTGCATATGGTTTTAAAACCATGTATGGGGATATATTGTAATGTTAGTTCATAACAAAATAAAAAATAATAAAAAATATTATATGTGGGCCATAAATAATATTAAATATTAATAATAAAATATTATATGTAGACCTTAAATAAAAAGATGTGTCTTTTGGTTTGAATCAAATCAATGGATACCTACGAAGAGATTTGATCCCTCTCGGCGCTTGATAGAGCCTAGGATTTGGATCTACGCTGGTGGATATAAAAAATTGGATTAGTCTATTTGTTAGAAGTTTTGTATTTTTTTGTGATTTTTTATTGGAATTAGTTTTTTTTTTACAAAATATGAATTTTGAAGTGTCCAATTCATGTTTTTTAATGCATAAATGAATTTGGTATCCTCAAATACACGAGGGATACCAAAATTATGTAATTTTAACAATTATTATATGTTTTTTCAATAATTAATCTAAAATTTCTACCATATTATGTTAAAAACAAACTAGAAAAAGAAACCGCAAAAAATAGAAAACCTTTGACATTTAGACTATTTCTAAAAAATTTAGCAACTTTTCCCATAAATGATGATATTTATTATTTCATTTTTATAAAGATATATGTTTATTAAAATTTTATACATGAACAGTCTCATTATAATTTTTTTTGCTCCTGAGCCCACGTGGCACCTCCTCAGTTTAGGTTTGCGTGTTTTAAGCATTCATGGCCACCGGAGGGGGTGATCCTTCCCGTCCCCCTGAGCTCACTGATTTCAAGATCATGTTACTAGCATGCAGTAAAATGAATATCAACCCGTATCAACAAAAAATTGTCAGGAAATTAGATAGCATACGCTCCGTCAACCTTCCTGCTGAATGCCTTTGCGAGAAATCAATGAACATCGCATATTAGAGCCTTATTGGTCAGTTTACTGGCCTCTGGCCCTCCCCTACAAGTTCAAAATCCTACTAAGCTAAGAGAAACAACAACATACATGAGGGGGTTGTCCAAAAAAACCTTGTAGGATGACATTTTGGTAGCACCATGATAGGTGGTATTGTACTACTGTTCTGTAAAGGGGGTGTAGGGGGGGTGGGGGAACTACTAAGCCCAATGGCCATATCAGTCAATGTAAAAACTAGTGGCTAACAAGATTTTTATGCTCAACACCTCAAAACCTCTATTACTTGTTATTAACTACAATATCTCATGTTTTGCAGTATCCAGAAGTATTATGACATGTATCATCATTGTCGACATCGATGTTGTCATCATCATCATCATCAATGCCATATGGTACATCAACATCATCTTGGTCATCATCCTCATTATAATAATCATCAGCAACATTAAGTACATGATCACCAAAATTATCGTCATCATTTTCATTATGGTCACACCTATGCCATTAGTTTTCTTAATCACTCATCAACATTAGGATCTATGTCATGTAATTATTATTTATATGTTGTTACAACCATTTCAATGAAAATAGGGTTGTTTAGATGTCGTTACGGAAATTTAGGTGCCATTAGAATCAATTAGGATCCAAAAGTGATACCACATGCATAATTATTGTTGACATCCACATCCACATTGTTATCATCAATATAATTATGATAATAATGAGCAAGTAGCCATACTACCTCAAAAGAATGGATGATATAGTCTTATACTTATCAAATTATATCCATACGCTCCATCATAATTATCGTAATTCATCATCATCATGTTGTATGGCCAATCATATGTCATTAGGGTCTATCAAATGTTGTTGAGGACACTCAAATTCTATTAGAGCAATTTAGGTGACATTAAACTAATTTACCCCTCATTAGGATTAATCAAGATCCAAAAGTGCCATGATTACGATCATTTAGGTGCCACTATGATAAATCAAGATCCAAAAGTACTATCACATGAATTATGATCATTGACATTGACATTGATATATCTGGCATTATGTTGGATGTTTTCCGAACACAATTCCTAGCTCTAAACATAGTGCAATTCGTAGCAAGGTTCCTTTCAAAAATTTTGGCATTATTCCAAGCACTATATCTGGATCTATACCTGGTGATATGTTGGATGTTTTCTAGGCACAATTCCTGGCTCTATACTTGGCTCTATGTTAAATGTTTTTCCTGCCGAAATTCATGGCTCAATTTCTGTCACTAACACGGGATTAATATATGGTGCCATGCTATTTAGGACATTTTTTTAGGCTATTCTTGGCATTATATGGGATGCCTTTTTGGATGGTAATTGGGATGTTAATTGGGATGCTAATTGTGATGCTAATTGGAATGATAATTGGGCCATTAATTGGGATGCTAATTATCGTCCAAACTAGCGCCAACTTTTAAAAAGGGACGATAATTGGGATGTTGATTGCGACGCTAATTGGGACGCTAATTAGTATCCAAAATAGCGCAAAATTTTCAAAAGGGAGGCTAATTAGGATGCTAATTGTGATGCTAATTGGAACGCTAATTGGGATTCTAATGGGGATGTTAATTGGGATGCTAATTGGAACACTAATTGGGATTCTAATGGGGATGCTGATTGGGATGTTAATTGGGATGCTAATTGGCATCCAAAATAGCGTCAACTTTTAAAAAGGGACGCTAATTGGGATGTTGATTGGGATGCTGATTGGGACACTAATTGGGACGCTAATAAGGATGCTAATTGGGACGCTAATTGGGATTCTAATTAGCATCCAAAATAGCACCAACATTTAAAAAGAGATGTAAATAATGCCATTAAAAGCGCCATCCCGTGGAAAAGCATCCACTTTGTCCAAAAAATGATGAAAAATACACTAAAAGTGATAGTGGATGCTAAAAATGAAGCTAAAAGAGACGCTAATCATAGGGTTTTGTTGTAGTGAGATTAAAGCACCACATCTTCAACAACTTCTAAGATCCATTCGAAGGCTCTTGAATTTCTTCTCTGTCTTCTCCATAACACATGTTTATAGGGAATTAAACACATCTAGGCGTATCAGCTTTCAAAAAATGCACTACTTTTAGTGCTGCGACACACTGAGACACAAGAAATTTGCGAAGGATATCACTAAAAATATCAAGAGATCCATTTTCGAGCAAAAGAACGATGTAATTAAACGCATGACTTGAATCATGCTATTGTGTAAAACTAAATGTAGCTCTAAAACAATTTGAGCAAACTTTTTGTGAAGGATGTTTTCCTCGAATGATTTGAGGTCGAGAGCCTTATGGGATAGTAAGCTAATATAACTTGTCCAAAGAGGACACTCCACAATCATTCTTCTTGAATGATTGATATTTTCCATTTGGAAGATATATATTTTTGAGATAAAAATTTGTAAAAATGCTCTAATTAAATTATTTTTTAAATAATATTTATATTAATTTTTTTGATTTTAATTGTATTGTGATAATAGTAGTTATTTTGTTTTTTAAATTATTTTTATATTTGAAAAGGTTTAAGAGAAGCATCCATAGATCCTATAGTTATGATGAATTAAAGAGTTAGGATGGTTACTATTGAAGAAAATAATTTTAATCATCAATCTCCTTTGTGTCACCATTAACAATGTTAATTTTCTTATTTAAAATAATTAAAATAATCTTAATTTTCTCTTATCCTTTAACTCTTTGTTTCATTTATATTTTTCATAAATTTATATATAATAATACTTTTAATATGATTATATTCAAATCAATTCTTTTTAAAATTTTTATCCATTATTCTATATATATAAAATAAACTAAAATACTTTTAAATAATTATAAATATGTAGCTACTTACTCATCCCACTTAAATGTTTTTTTTTTCTTACATATAATAAATCACTATCTCACATGAGTAAAAAAATAACACAGTGGCCATATATATATATAATCCTTGTGAGGTTAACATTGGCCATATTGGTCCACTTGCTGAAATACATATGCCTCTTTGTTGCCTAACTAATCACATGCCATTGGTGCACAACACATAGGGAATGGTGTCTTAGTCATTCTCGCCCTTTCGGTTTCCTAGGTGTCTTAGTCATTCTCGCCCTTTCGGTTTTTGGCTTTTTCTCCTGCTTGTTTTATTGGAGAATTCATCTTGCACATCCATGAAGGGTGCGACTTGCACATCCATGAAGGGTGTGACCAGACCTTTAGGGAAGCACGGCAGAAGAACGTACTTGAAAGACCACAATTCGAAAAATCAATATAAACTTAAGTAAAGTTGCTACCCAAAACAACCTGACAGCCAACCAAATTTGACAAAAAGTAGGCATTATTAACCAGTAGACTTAGGCAAGTCAACTGCAATCTATCGTCGTTGACACATCCCAATGGTGGGATTTCGATCATATGTAATATCTATACAGTAACAGCTTCAACCAGTCATTTCTCATCAGGTTCGAGCATTTATGGAAAGTCTTTGTCTTAGGAACACCTTTTATCATAATTTTTTTGACTTCTGTGTTCGCCGAGAGTAGCCGGTCATGATGGTAATGTTGAAAGTATTCTCAGTGGGAATTACATGGTGGGAACACGCCACTCACGAAAGTTAAGATCTTTAATTGCAAGGGAAGTTTTTCAATGTGGAATTCAGCGAGGAAGTATTCATAGGAAGAAGATTAAGCGAAATCCATCACACAAAGATATGTCGATGGTGTGGAACGCAGGCACAGCACTTGTTGCATTTCTTCTTGCTTTCCTATTCTTTGTTTATGAGATCAAGAAGATCAAGAAGCAGAGAAGAGCTTCAAGAAGATTAATCCCACCCGGCACCTTTGGATGGCCTTTGATAGGGGAGATGTTAGAATTTCTGCGATGTCAAAGGAGGGGAAACCCTAATGAATTTTTTCACAGTCGAACACAGAAATATGGAAATATCTTCACCACTTCTCTCCTGGGCTGCCCGACTGTCGTACTCTTCAACTCCGAAGGCAATCGCTTATTGTTCTCCAAGGAGAACACACTGGTCGTGAAATCATGGCCCAGCTCAATCCAAAAGCTCTTCGGAACGTCATTAAATGTTACTATCGGAGACGATGCCAAGAGGCTAAGGAGATTGCTCATGAATTTCCTGAGGCCGGAGGCACTTCAGAAATTTGTGGGACGAGTCGATTCGTTGGCCAAACATCACTTAGACGAGCACTGGATCAGTAGAGATGTAGTGACCGTTTTTCCTCTGGTGAAACTATATACCTTCTCAGTGGTTTGTAATTTGTTCGCTAGCATAGACAATTGCGATGAAGAAGCCAGGCTTTTGCATCATTTTACCGATTTTGTCAAAGGAGTAACGCAGATTTGCATAGATCTGCCCGGTACGCGATATAATAAAGCCAAACGGGCAGCTAATGCCATTCGACAACAACTGGACGAGATCATTCAGGAGAGAAAAATTGCGTTGAAGGAGCGAAAGGCTTCTCCAGTTCAGGATCTGTTGTCGTTCTTGCTTTCTAATGTTGACGAGCAGTCTGGTGAATCTATGACGGGCGAGGAGATTAGGGATAATATACTTATGCTCTTACATGCAGGCCATGATACCACCACCTCTACTTTGGCACTGCTGATTAAGTTCCTGGCTGAGAACCCTAACTGCTACGATGTCGTACTCAGAGGTATTGTACATGTAACTAGGGTTTTTGTTGTTTAGTTAGCTTTAAGAATATTGATGACAATCCTGAACTGCCAAAAATATTTAGCATGCTGCATTAATATTTAATATATTTGATGATTCTAGATTTTAAATAGCTTGAGATTCAAGGGACATTAAGCTTGCTGCAGTTACATTAAAATGATCAGCAAACTCAATAATATTTAATGTATCAAGCTTGGTGCAGTTACATTAAAATGATCAGCAAACTAGCAAACTGAATAATATTTAATGTATGTGCAGCAGGTTTGATGCTTCTAGATTTTAAATAGCTTGAGATTTAATGGACATTAAACTTGCTGCAGTTACATTAAAATGATCAGCAAACTAAATAATATTTAATGTATTTGCAGCAGGTTTAATGCTTCTAGATTTTAAATAGCTTGAGATTTAATGGACATTAAACTTGCTGCAGTTACATTAAAATGATCAGCAAACTGAATATTGCAAGCCTTCATATTGTCTCGCTAAATATTGCAAGTTATGTGAACAACTAATATACAATTGTCTGTAACATAACATTATTGCTTTATAAAATAATTGCTTTATGGTAGATGGACCTTTAATAAAAACACCCAACACTAAAATATCCAACCTTAAAATATATATAAAAAAAAATTTTATTTTAAAAATTTGTTTATATATTTATTTTATTAAAACTAAATTTACAAACAAAAATTCAAATCCAAAATAATTATTATAATTATAATTCTTCAAAGTTGCAAAGCTTATTCTAACTTATAACACTTATTTAAGAAAAAATAGACTTTTACTTTTACCGTAACTCATTACACTTATTTAAGGAAAAATAGATTTCTAATTTCTAATTTTATGGTATTCTTCTAATTCTTAGTTTACTAAATTTTTAGAAAAGGTTCAAATCAACTTTTATAATAAGCTTTACCTTTAAGATACCTAATATCTTAACAATTTACTTTACCATAACAAATTAATTTAATATTAATATTAAATAAATATTTATAATCTTTTTTTTAAATGTTTATAAATACTAACAAGACAAAAATCATAATTATAAAATATAAAAAAGATATTTATGTAAATTTTATTTATAATAATATAAATTTAGAGGAAGTGACTTCTTGCAAGTATCTTGGAATTGATATTCATCACAAGATCAATTGGAACTATAGCATTGAGAACATGATTAATGTAAGGTGAAAAGTTTATTTTGGTTTTGAAAATATGTGTAAATCAACCAATCTCATCATGTGGGATAAAAAGAAGTTCATCTTTGAAACTCTTTCCATCCCTTTTATCTTGTATGGTTGTGAAGTATGGGGGTGCAACACTTCTAGAGAATCTTGGAGGAAGATTGAGCAAATCGAGAAGCGGTTTATAACTTATAACCTCGAGATTAAAAGCAATATGCCTTATCCTATTCTCCTCAAAGAAGTGGGAAGTTCCCCCATCGAGGGCATGGTTATGACTAGGTATGTGATGTACAAGCATAAGATAAATAACATGGGAAATGAAAGAATTCCTAAAATTCTTTAAACACAAGTCAAAACCAACTACTCCTCAAGCGGTGTTGATGTAAAGATACAATGATATTGACAAAAACGACATTTTGTTGATAGTGTAAAAAATATTATTACTTCTAAAAGTTTAAAGAGAAATTATGGTTTGAGGAAAATTTAGGAGTTATGAGAAAATTAAGATACTATAAGGAGGTTATTAATCCTAATTTGGAAGACCAGAAGTATTTCTTCGTAGTAAGTAGTTCACGGAAGAAAATTAATATAGCCAAGATTAGAACAAACTCTCATGAACTCCATAGTGAAAAAAGACATTGGTTGATTCCTAAAATTCCATGGGAGGAAATATTTTTCCATCTGTGTGAGTCTATGAGCATTGAGGATGAAAATCACTTTCTCTTAGAGTGCCTTGGGTACACCCACATTAGATTTGAGTTTCATAGTATTTTCTACAATACAAACCTTTATAACCTCCTAACTTGCCAAAAATATAGTGATCTTTGAAAGCTTCTTTGTGAGCTTGTTGAGCACATGAACAAGATTTTAGAGTAAACCAAGTATTATCCCCCTTAAGGTCCGATAAACCAAAGTTTGTCTAAGTGGAGGTTTAATCACCATCACACACACACACACACACACACACACACACACACACACACACACACACACACACACACACACACACATTAAATTTTATATTATATATAGATAGATAAATATAAAATCATTTAGGTTATGAGATTTAATAAAAAAACAATTTTATTACATATTAACTAGATCATTAACTGCTAGCTTATAAACATATTTACTAGTGGTTTATAAATATATCTTTTTAAGTATGTATATTAGTTTGAAAGTGTAATTTAAGATACATGAATTAACTTGGGGATTTCACTTGAAGAACCTAGATACTATAACATAACACTTGAGGATATTAAAGAATAGCTCTAATTTACTAAATATTAAGAAATACATTCAAAAATTATTTTGCTGAACCTTTTTACAATACATTTTAGTGGGAATACTCAATAGTTTCAATGGAACTAATAGCACATTTGCATCTAGAGTTATACCCATTCAAACCTCAAGATACTTAATTTGACCTCACAATACCAAATTCTAACATCTCCCTAACGTTTATATGTTTTTTAATATATTAGAAATATCCATAGACCCCTAAAACTAAGAAATATATTGCTTTCATTTTTAATAGTTTAAATTCCCCCAATATGAACTCGCTTGATACAAGACTTCTTATTTAGGGAGCACCCCATGAATTTAACCCACTCAGAAATATAAACAACCCAATCCTTCTCTAGGTGTGTGAATGGTTTTGAGGGTGTAAAAAGTATATGATTTATCTCACTTAGCACACTTTTGTGTGGTTAATCCACTTAGTATTTGTTATGAGAGTGTTATGACCCTCCATAGGGGTGTAATGGAGGGAATGTATGACCCATTAGTGTAAAAATTGAGGCAATTAAATTTAAATAAGTCCCACTATGTTAGTAAATAAATGTAAGAGGACCTTGTTAGAGAATGTCCACTAGGTGGTTGAGAGGTTACTAAGTAGGTTGGTATTGTATGGTGATTCTATAAATAAAGATGGATTCCTCCTTATAATATGTGGAAAATAATATCGTATGTTGATCTTTGCTCATTACGAGGTAGCCCCATCGAAGAGGAAAGAATGAGATTGATTATCCTATTAAAAGAATCATTTCAATAATAATAAAGTTGTAGTTTATTAAATGTTTCTTTTCTTATTCGAAATTCTTAATATCTCTTAGAGTGCATAATCCAAATAAATATTTTGGTTTATAATAATTGTTATTGGAGCCACTTTCCTTTTCCACAACATTGGGATATTTTTCTCTTTTTGTATATTTTTTTAAGAGGGAAAAATAGGGTCATTATATTCATATGCATTTCAGATTCTTTCCCATCATAATCTCCAAAATCTAATTTCCTATCTGAACTTCCTCTTGGGAAAATAGGTTATTTCAAAAAAATAAAAAATATCAAATCCGAGTTAGAGAGAGGCATATATATAAATTTGAAATCTACACATTTTTTATGGCTCGAACGATGACAGTAGGCCTTCTAGAGGTCATACATTTTGGATAAGGTGAGGAATTAGTTATGATATCTCATTTTCTTTCTAATTTTTTTAGGTTAGTTATAGATTAAATTTGTTCATCATATTTTGGTATGAGAGCATGAAATCTAGGCATGATTCTCACTTGAATCTAATTATTTATCTCAAAGCACACCCAACATTTAGTAGAGTTTGGTTTTTTAGAGGCTACCCTCCCACCCTATGTTTTCTCTAGCTCATAATTGGTTCCTTTTGAGTATACCATCCTATAAAAACCTTTCTTCAGTGAAAACCCTAAAGGAATATCTTCCTAGGGATTCTTCTATTGAAATTTAGTTCTATTTACTTAAAACAAACCAATACTACTCCATTATTAGAAACAATTGCAGTTATTTTGGAGATCACCCTCCCAACCCAAATACAATATTTTGCACATTTGTTCCAATGTATACTTAAACTACTACTCTTTACATACAATTTTGGGTGTCTCGAAAGTTGGCTTCCAACCTTAACACTCCTTATTTTCAAGTATAGACCTTTTTTTGTCTTGTCATACACATTTCTTAATCTTAGGGATCCTCTAGTTTAGTATTCACCTATAACATAAAACTCTTTCACGCAATGCCTCTATGTAGAGAAGGCTTAGTAAAATGGTATGAATCCCTTCTCTCTAATATTTTTCAGGATAGAGGTTGTGCTCTCAAAGATTCCCTATGATGCTAGTATTAGATTCCTACCTCTCCTTTCCATTAGTAAAGTGAAATTTCAATACCCAAATATGGTGGGAAAATATAGGGTGAAATACTAGACTCATGGATTCATAATCTAATTTCCTATATCAAGACGTGGAAAAAGAGGAATGATTATAAATTTTTATTTAAAATCTGTGTAGGAAACGACTTAGAAGATATGGCACAAGATTGGTAGTATTCATAATATATTTCTCTAGACATCTATATCATATATAATGAATATACAACTGCCAATTCTTAACTTAGGTACATCACTACTTGGGATGACTTATAAAAATCCCAAGACAATATTTTTACCTTCCACGATACCCCAAAAAAATTATTTGTATATGGTTTCATATTTGACAAGTTCTAGGTCAAATATTCCTACCATATATTTATATTTTTACTAAGATTTGGATCAACCTATAGATCACAAATTCTAAAGACGTACTTATCATTTAATTAGTTAAGGTTTGCTGATATATTATTTTCATGAAGAATCATTATTTGAAATCACCACCCTTTACAAATCATTTCTTCATACCCTTGCTATAGAACACAAGATAGACAAGAACTAGAGATTCATTCTCCCATATAAACCTAACCCTAATTCTACCCTTATCGTTTCTCAAAACCATTATCCTTCATAACCTCCTTCCAATTCCTTTTTATCCTTAATTTCATTGGCTATACCACCTCTCACTCCTCAAGTTGGTGCCACTTTCATAATAATGCAAAACATTCTACTGCAAATCGTACATTCAAACAATGTTAATCCAAATCTATAAAATTATACATAAAAGTTAATCCAAATCTATAAAATTTTACATAAAAGTTAATCCAAATCTATAGAATTATGCATAAAAGAAGATGCCTTTGATTATTTTGATTCATCCCCCACTTTAGATCCCTTTTCTCAACCTTAATTCATTAATCTTCCCAACCCCACTATAGCATACCCTTCCTTAATCTTAGTGACGAAATCTCTCGTTTACTCATTATTGTCAAGTGAAAGACTAAATCTTCATGATCATCATCAACAATGGAATCCAAAGGAATCTCATATCCTAAGAATTTATATCTCATATTCAACTCTCCTCCACACCACACCCCTCACTTCATCACCTCATCATGGTACAACATGACAAATCTCATCATATGGTTAATAGATCCATGTCGTAACATTTTCCATAAGGTCTTTTTGAGAAACTATTGAATGCAATGTCTCCCCTCTCCAATTGTTCTAATTAAATCTTAGTCAAATTTCCATATCAACATCAACCTTGTTGGGTAAAATAACTCCCGATTCAATTTATTTCATAGCCAAAGCATTTATTTATACATTTACAATGACTCTTGGGATTACACATCCGAGAGTCTTTTCATCTTCCTATTATTTACACTAACCTATAATCCCGATGGATTATATTCCAACAATCCCCCCCTTAATCCGAAGGGGTGTTAGTAAGTCCGAGCATGTTTCTGAATCTTTCAAACTTTTCTCGTCCAAGCGCTTTGGTGAAGATGTCTGCAACTTGATCATTTGTGGAACAATGTCGAAGATGGAATGTCTTGGCCTCTACATGACGTCGAATCAAATGATACTTTGTGTTTATGTGTTTTGTTCGATCATGGAATCTGGGATTCTTAGCCAGATTGATTGCAGAAGTATTGTCGATCAATAATGGAGTGGAGTTCTCTTGTTTTTCTTGCAAATATTCAAGTATCTTCCTGAGCCATACTATTTCTTTTGTTGCTTCAGCTGCAGCCACATATTCTTCTTCTGTTGTTGAATCTGCTAGAACTGACTGTTTGCGTGATCTCCATGAGACAGCTGTTGATCCAAGACTCATAGTGTATCCAGAAGTTGATACTCCTGTCTCCTTGTCACCATCAAAATCCGAGTCTGAGTACCCAATAAGTTTGAATTCATCCACCTTAGAGTACTTGAGTCCAACGTCTTGAGTCCCCTTCAAGTATCTTAGAACTCTTTTTGCAGCTGACCAGTGTCCTTCACAAGGTTTATGCATGAACCTTGAAAGTATGCCAACAACATAAGAAATATCTGGTCTAGTTGTTGTAAGGTAGATAAGACTTCCTACAAGTTGTCGATACTTGGTCACATCCTCAAATTCTTTTCCTTCTCTTGATGTGAGCTTCATTTTCTGTTCCATTGGAGTAGAGATAGGGTTGCATTCTATCATGCAAAATTTGTTTAGTAGTTCTCCAACATATTTTTTCTGAGATAGGAATATGTACTTAGGATGTTGAGTGACTTCAATTCCTAAGTAATAGTAGATATGTCCCATATTTGTCATTTCAAATATCTTTTTCAAATCTTTCTTTATAGATGCTATATAGCTCTCATTGTTCCTTGTCATTAGAAGATCATCTACGTACACCACAAGATACACAACAGATCTTCCAACTTTCTTTATAAACAGTGTTGCATCATCAAGATCAAAATGTTCGAAATTTAACTTCAAAAGATGCTCGGTTAATTTTTCATACCATGCGCAAGGCGCTTGTTTTAGGCCATACAAGGATTTGACAAGCTTGCATAACTTTTGTTCTTTTCCTTTCACAACAAAGCATTCTGGCTGAGACATGAAGACATTCTCTTTCAAGTCTCCATTCAAGAAAGCAGTCTTCACATCCATCTGATGAACTTTCCACCAATTCTGAGTAGCTAAAGAGAGTAAGGTACGGATGGTAGCCCATTTTGCTATAGGAGAAAAGGTTTCTTCATAGTCAATTCCTTCTTTCTGTGCATAGCCTTTTGCTACAAGCCTCGCTTTGTGCTTGTCAAGTGAGCCATCTGATATGTATTTGTTCTTATACACCCACTTCCATCCAATTGGTTTGGTTCCAACTGGGGGGTCAACCAGCTTCCAAGTTCCATTCTTCATGAGTGCATCATACTCGTTCTACATAGTTTCTTTCCACTCAACTCGAGTAGAGGATTCTTCAAAGGAATTTGGTTCAAAGTTAGCAGATAAATTAAATTCACAATCAAATGATACATCCATGTCATCACCTGAATTATCTGCTTCTCCTCCATCTTCATGTCTTTTTGAACTTCTCGTTCCCGTCTTTCCAACTTCATCTGGATGGACACTTTCAAGTGTCTTTGTGGCCCATTTAGGAATCTTCCGTGATGGTCCTTGTTGATCAGCTAGTGGTGCTTCATCACTTATTGAGAGTCTTCTAATTCTCTCAATCACATCATCCAGTTGAATCTCTTGTTGAGGTGAAGTAGCAGGAACTTCTTCATGCGGGGGAGTTGGTGCTTCATATGGAAATTCCAAAGGTTGATCCAAAATAGGAATCCCCCCTTCAAGGTTTGGAATTTCATATTCATTTTTAGAATATTTCTTTGGATGAGGATATTCTTCCAAATGATCAAGCTGTCTCTCAATGGACTAGTCATTTTTATTAGTCTCAAGAAAAATGACATCTTTGGAAATAACAAACTTCTTGTTTACCTCATCATATAGACGGTATGCCTTGGAGTATTCTTCGTACCCCAGGAAAATGCATTTTCTACTTCGAGCACCAAGCTTGTTTCTTTGCTCCTTTGGAATCAAGGCATAACAGGTGGAACCAAAAACTCTGAGATGCCTGACTGAAGGGAGATGGACAAACCACATTTCATGTGGAGTCTTGTTATCAAGAGCATTTGAGGGACTTGTATTTCTCAAATAGGCTGCACATTTTACTCCATCACCCCAAAACATTAGTTTTACATTCTTGAAAAACATCATTGAGCAAACCATATTCATTATGGTTCTGTTCATTCTTTCTGCTACACCGTTTTGTTGAGGATTGTAGGGAACTGTAGTCTGATGTGCAATTCGATGTTGGCGAAGATAATCTTCAAAAGCATTTGAAGTGTATTATTTCCCATTGTCATTACGAAGTGTACCAATTTTAGATTGTGCTTGTTTTTCTATCAATGCATGAAAGTCTTTGAATGTTTGAAATGCTTCTAATTTTGTCTTTAAACAGTAAATATAGCACATTCTTGAGCAGTCATCAACAAAGGTCATAAAATACTTATTCCCATTATCAAAAGGAGTTGGCATTGGGCCACATAAATCAGAATGCACTAATTCTATTTTCCTACTTGCTCTAAAATTAGATTCATGGAATGGCAGCTTACTATGTTTCCCTAATATACATGCATAACATTTGCTCTTCTCTTTGGGAATGGTGGGTAAACCAAATACACCATTATTTCTCAACAAACGAAGACTGTTATAATTCAAATGACCAAATCTTGCATGCCACAATAAACTTGATGACAAATTACCTTCTCCATGCTGAGAGAGGTAGGCATAGTTCTGAACTCTTGCAGATGAACCCTTTAGCTTCAACAACTTCCCATCTTCGTATCCAGTCATGATGACTTGGTTGTCAGAGGACTTTCTTATTTCTACGATTCCATCAAACATGTGGATGGAATGGCCTTACTGTCAAATTTCCACCAAGGACAATAGGCTTCTCTGCAACTCTGGAAGATAAAGAACATTCTTCAATAAGAAATCAGGGAATCCAGGCATCTTCAGTCGAATGGTGCCCATTCCCTTTGGTTTAAGACTTGACTTATCTGCAAAGTACACTATGCCATTTATTGTTTCATTAAGTTCTTCAAAACAATATTTTCTAAAAGTCATGTGTGATGTTGCACCGGTATCAAGCAGCCAACAATCTTTGTAAGATGAAAGGGAAGTCATTTCATTAATTCCAAGATTACAATGTGTAACAATACAATGAGCAGAATCAGAAGATTTACTAGCATCTTGGTTTTTATTGTCATCTTTCTTCTGGTTATGTATGTCTTTGATGGAGTCCCATGAAGCCCAACACTGATCTGATGTGTGTCCAGTCTTTCCACAATGTTTGCACTGCAAATCTGATCTTTTGCTGGAGTTGTTTCTGCCTCCTCTACCTCTGAAGTTTCTTCTTCCTCTGCCTCTCTCGCCAGTGAGAGTGGCACCAACTATAGATGCTATAGATTGCATCTTCTGTGATGAATCTGTAACTAAAACAAAAAGAAGAAAGAGTAAAGGTGCAGGTCTAAGTCTCTACCACCTTCCTCAAGCTTTACAACAATGCCAATGATAATCAGTCTTCAAAGCGGTCACAACAAATAGCAACAATCTTCTCCTATACTGGTCATAGTTTCGAGCTCAAAGCACAGCTTTAAATCGAAAGGAGAAACCCCAGCACTCCCATACACATATATTCAAACTCAAAGCTTCAATACAGCAGTCACAGGCCTCTTCAATACAAAGCAACCATATCGTACATATGAAAATATTTGTAGACTTTCCAAAAAAACTCCACACACAGGAATTAGGGCAGAAATTAGGTTTTTTTTGGATTCCCTACGGTCACAGGAAATACATAAAAAATATGCAACTCATAGAGAGTAGCACAATACACTTAATATACTTCAATAAATACACTTAATGTGAATGTAGAGAGCAACACCATCCAAGATGCACTGAACGACGTTAGAATCAAAACATGGCAGGGATCGGTGAAAGGCATCTCGTTCTCTAACATACAAGTGTCCAACGTAAGCGTCCCAATAAATATTGACCAATATTACTATCATAAAGGAAAGTGCAGCAATTGAACATCAGCAGTGGCAATATCGGATGTAACTTTCGAGAAAATAAGAGGAACTTACATAGACAAGGCTCTTTATTTGGCATGCAACGACAACGTGCCATGTATAGATTTGAGTCTTGTAGACATCGAAATTCGCCCTGTAAAAGATGAGATCTCTCACAATTCCTTCTGCTGGAGTAGTTATGGACAATCAGAACACAACAATATCTACCTCAGGAAACAGTTCTCACCACGCGCAGCTCCAGCGTTGGGTGATTCAACATACACAAGCTTCATGCAGTCAAAGATGGCGTGAATCTTCAGCGAGCTCTCATTTCAATCGGCATAATCTTCAACGAGGTGTTCAATGCAGAGAGTAACCACTGGGCTCTCTCCACAATAGAAAACTACACGTAGATAGTTACCATGCATACAGAAAACATAGAGTCCAGTAATTCTCCCACACGCAGACAAAGAATGGAAGCTCCTTCAATGCAGGCAGCTCTTCAACTCCATGTGACTGACTAAGAGCGCGGGTCTCAACACCGATAAGGCACTCGCAACAGCAGAATAGTGATACATAGAAAATGCTTCATATACAAAATTAGGGTTAGGTATCACAACGTCTTCTCAACACACGCAGCAGCTCGTTCTATGCCTGTCAAACTACTAAAGATTCACATACATTCAAAATGCAAAATGCGGTGCATTACTCTCACACTCAGGTGACTAACTGAAGGTCACGATTTAGGGTTTTAAATTGACAGTCACAAAGAACGCAGAGTTACGGGAGATGGAAATTGTATCATTCATGGAGGATAGAGAATCCAGCGCATGCACCAATGCATGCAATCTGTAGACTGAGGAAAGGGCAGAATGGAGATCTGGCAGGTAGAATGCCAGGACTGAAATGCAGCCAAGAGTTATGATAGGCAACTCTGATACCACTGTTGGGTAAAATAACTCCCGATTCAATTTATTTCAGAGCCAAATCATTTATTTATACATTTACAATGACTCTTGGGATTACACATCTGAGAGTCTTTTCATCTTCCTATTATTTACACTAACGTATAATCCTAACGGATTATATTCCAACAAACCTAATGGATTATATAATGCTTTCCATAACACATAAATTATTTAGAGATGGAAAAACCTAAGAACATACCTCTACAACAATAACTATCTTCGGTAATTGTCTAGTAAAAATATTTAGCTTGTGTAAATTCCTTTTTTCTATTTGTGGTACCTTGCACCAAGTAGTTTTATCCATGCACACAATCCTTACCCAACCTCCATAATGTAATCCTTCCTTCTACCGCTCCTTCTCCAACCACAACTCACAAGTATGTTGTTTACATTCTAATTTCCCCTCATCCCCAAATCACAATAACCCATCCATTGTTTTCATCTCCCATGAACTCACCAAAGCATGTTACAAAATCCATTATTACTGTAGAAGTCATGGTTTTGGTTCTCTCTCTATTCCTCCCTACACATCATGTCATAATTCACATATTCCTCTTTGTGTATACAACACAAAGATCTATAGCATTCCTACTAGATCAAGGACACCCAAATGTTGAATTTCTTATTCCGAAATAGACAAGGTCTCAAAATATTGATTAATATTGGGCCTCTATTCCTTAAAAGGGATATTTCATGGAACACAACACTTTTTTATGCATTCACATGACCCATATCATGAAAATCAACTTCCACCCACTTGTGATATTTACAATGTAATGTCCCGGTTTTGACCCCGTTTGCATTAATGGATACATGATGTATATATTGTAATTAATCGTGGTGAGGAGCTAAAGGCAAAAGCCCCACCATTGATTTGGTTGTGTATGTTTCGGCAATAGGGATCATTGCCAATGGTATATCGTGCTATCCAACACATTATAGTTTTGGGCATCATGTAAATATGCACATCAATTAAAATAAACCTATAGCCAGCTACGACGGTGCAATGTTAAATGAAAAAGGGCATGATTTCCTGAGGTTGAAGGGGGTTGTCCAGCCCATGGGGGTCATTGGGATTTTTCCATTTGTCGGCCACCTATTTAAACCTCTATTGTCTATTAGTTGGGAGTAGTTATTGCAGAGTAGTGGTGGGTGTGGCAGGACTGTCAATCCTTGACCACGTACCCACTCCACAAGTGGACTCTTCCTCTTCAAGTCACGTGGGGCAGAGAAGGAACATTCCATTCTTCCCACTCACTCCATTTTTTTCCCACTGGGGTACTCACAGTTTAGGAGTTTTTTCTCATTCTCACGCAGAGAGGTCTGAATCCTCACACACACCATTTTGGGGGATACTCCATTGGTTGTTCATCCTCACATAGAGAGTCGTTCTCTCTCAACTTCTCATGCACAGGAGTTCTGCGTTGGTTTTCCTCACACAGGGAGTGGAAGAAATCATGGATGTCACTCAGGATTTTTGGGTGCAGGAGCCATTCACACTCGGGCCTATGTGCTTGTGTGTGTCCCATACCGGTTTCGGTGGTAGGTGTATGTCTCCTTGCCGATTGTGGCTGTGTATGTTGCCGATTGTGGTCTGTGTTTATGTTTTTCCCTGTCTATGCTGGGAGTTTGTCTTCTTCCCCATCTACGGACTGTGTAATGTTGCCATCATTTCATTGTGAGGATTGGGGTTATTGTCTTCCCCTGATTTTGGGTTGCTTCTTCGTTGCTGCGGGTGCAAATGTATTTTGGGTTGTTGTGTATGAAAGTACCTTTTTTGGGTTGCTGTCAAGTTGTTTTGGCCACACTAGGGCCAAGAACAACTCTGAGTCGTATTGTTGACTTGAGCTGTGTTCACCTTGTCATTTGGGGTTGTCACCCTGTTGTATTTTTCTCCTCAAAGAGCTGTGGACTGTGTGTTTTACTATGGTATGCACTGGTTGGTATTTAGATTGTTGAGAGTAGGATTAGAGGTTCGGTATGCTTGAGAAAAATGGTGTTTGGAGCCACTCAGATAGAGTTAGACTGCTCGCTTTCTTCTCCACAACCCTTGAAGAGTATAGGAAAGGGAAGTCAGGGCCTGAGGGACTGTGAAGCGGAGAAAGGATTGATTCCTGGTGTCGAGTGTGTGGATGTCTTAGGATTCAGGTTAACTATGGTGTAGGTGTCCTTAGCTCTTCAATGAGGCCACTAGCTTAGCATTTAACCTTTCCTAGCTCCTTGATGGCTTGATAAACCCTATTCTGCGGGTTTGGCTGATTTGCATACCTTGGCTATGTGTAAGCATGCTTTGACCCTTATTCCTTGAGGAATCATGCCCAGCTCGGGGGTGGCAGTGTTGTTGAGAGATTGATGAGCATACTGGCCTATGGTTGGGTGGAACATTACAGCGGTGTAGCTGGTTGCGGGACGAATTCTTTTTAAGATAAATACTTTTGACTATTCCGTCTCTGCATTTATATTTACTGATTAATGAATATGATGAACATGTGGTATGCTTGAATGAACGTATGTTTGCTTTCGTTATGTATATGAAGGATTTTGCATCTTAGTATGTTTTACGTTTTAAGCTTTATATTTCAGCATTATATGCTTGTTCATGTTCATGGGGCTATTTTCCCGGAGGTTTTTGTTTGTTTGGTAGCGTCCTCCTCACTGGTCAAAGGGTCAGGGACGTTACAGTATGGTATCGGAGCTTTAGTTGCAGCATGGGCCTGAATGGGCCATGAAAGGCATTAGAGAAAATTTCAACTCAAAATGGGCCTCCTAAAATGAACTAATAAAATAATAGTTACAATAATAAAATAATATTTATTAATTTTGGAGGAAGAAAAGAAAAAAACTACTTTTTTGTTTGTATTTTTGACATATCTCCCTCTATTTTTACTCAAATTTCGATTGAGAGAGCTTGTTGGATGCGGAATTAAATTCCGCATCCAACGAGTACCCACTCGGCATACTTTTGACAGACCCCGCTACCCCAAAA
Organism: Pseudotsuga menziesii; assembly: GCA_001517045.1. NCBI lineage: Eukaryota > Viridiplantae > Streptophyta > Pinopsida > Pinales > Pinaceae > Pseudotsuga > Pseudotsuga menziesii. Next base: position 218,438 of record LPNX011189481.1, on the reverse strand, counting down.
ACAAGAAATACCTGAAAAAATGGAATGATGATGTCATCATTCCATTTTTTTAGGTATTTCTTGTTTTTGGGGTAGAGGGGTCCATCAAAAGTATGTCGAGTGGGTAATAATTGGATGTGGAATTTAATTCCGCATCCAACGAGCTCTCCCGATCGAAATTTGAGTAAAAACACAGGGAGATATGTCAAAAATACAAACAAAAAAAGTAGTTTTTTTTATGATACCTATCCCCAAATTTATACTAAAAAAGTGTTTAAGACCTATATGGTATTTCAAATTTAAAGCAATTTCATTGGCTAACACATGATGACATGGAATTTGAATAAAATTTAAAAGGCCCATTTTGAGTTGAAATTTCCTCTAATGTCAGCTAGCAGAGGCAGGTTGTCCTCTGCCTAGTAGAAAACAAAAGAAAACCTGTGCATGACAAGAGAATTTTGAAAAATTTATCTAAGTATTGGGATCATCGGATCGTCAGAGGACTTAGTCCGAAGTCTCGTCGATGCATCAGATCACCTAGGCAGAAGGCCGTCCGACGGGGACCACCGAATAAAAATATTAGAAATTTTTCTAAGTATCCAGACTGTTGGGTGTCGAAAAAGTTTAGAGGATCACTCCCCCAATGAAGTGGAAGTTTTAGTAAGAAGGCCCTTTGATATGGGCCACCAACGAATGACGAAAGGAGAGGAAAATTCCATTGGAAATTCATCAGTGGAAGGCCGCCGAAATGGTGGTGCAATGTAGTTGATGGAGTTGCCGCAGTGTCGGTGGAAAATAGTAGGTGAAATATCTGACGGAGCCTCGTGGGAAAACGACTAAGGGAAAAACTTTTCTGAAATTTTTCTAAGTGTTGGCTATCAATGGCCAGTGGAGATCAATAGTTGTTTGGGTCACCGATACGTCAGTGGAAAAGAAGGGAAGTTAGATGGTTGAGCCGCCGATACGGCGGCAGGAAGAAGTTGAAAATGTTTTGGAAGTTGGAAATGTCGGGTTGTCGGAAGTCGATCAGCGATGATGAGCTGCAGTGTCGGTCAGGATATCCTAAAGGACGTCGATACGTCAATGAAAGTTAGTGGATGCATCGGTCAATGCGCCGGTGGAAGAAGAAAAGGAATTTTTGAAAATTTGTCTAAGTATTGGAAACATTGGAAAGTTTTAGTTGTCTGAACAACCAATACGTCGACGAAACTTAGTTGTTTAGATCGCCGATGTGGAAGAAAATGTTGGCAAAAGATAAACGATTGTAGCGCCAAAACATTGGCGAAAAATAGAGGATGAAAGTGCCAACGCAGTGGAGGAATAAAGGAAGTTATTCGCCAAAAATTCTCAAGTATATAAATCGCCTTTGATTTGACCAACGAACTTTAGAGGAAGGAACCGCCGATGTGGTGGCCAACATTGGAAGAAATTAGACGATCATGGGTCCGCCATTGCGGCCACCTAAGGGACTATCCCTCCGATTGACAACGGTCCCGATCGCCAATGCCATAGAGGCCAGTGTACCCTATTGCCGATACGACGTAGTCCTTGGCATCGTCGATGTAGAGAAAGGCTTAAGGGTTCCAATTGCCAATAAAGTTCAAAAGGTTAGATGACTATGAGCCCGATATAGCGGAAGGAAATAGATGAACAGGCCGCCGATGAGCACGAAGGAAACTAGAGCTCTTGGCTGCCGAAACTTCAGAAACATAATTGGTAAGAGATCCAATAGGGAGAAAGAAATTTTGAGTTTTTCAAAGTGGAATTTTTCTTAGCAAATTCCAACTGTTTTTTAGTGGATTTTCAGCAGACTGCCAATGGATTACAGGGCTGAAAAGGAAGAAAATTCCAGGTGGCTGAAGTTGACATTTCAAACCAGAATACATTTGGTAAAAAACATCATTTTTGAAGTGGTGTGGTTTTCACACCCGAGGTCAAAATGATGCATGTGGATAGGCGTTGGAAAGCTTATCCAGCAAGGAACAAGGGAGAGTAACTGGAATTTGAATGTGGAGAAGCAAAGTGCTAGTAATTTCTTGAAAGAGAAAGTGTGTTGTTGCCAATATGGACAAACTCAGGAATTGCATGCCTAGAGGTAGCGAGACCATGAAGTCAAACCAACTATTGTGTGGAAGAGGAGTTCCATACAAGGATGAGGGACTTGAAAAGGGAAATTTCCTTAAACTATGTCTTGATAATTATGATTACAAGTTTTATACATGAAATGTATGGGGATATGCCTTGCATGCATAGGATATTACATGTTGGTAAGAATAGTGAGAATTATGCATTCATAATGAGCCACTGATGATGATTATTGCATTGGTATGGCGTTAGTGGAAAAAACAACGACAACATGGACATGGATGAATGTGTTGCTGATGCTGACAAATGTGACTAGCAACTTTATGGAGAAAGGGATAAGGCAACAAGTCCAGAAGTAAAATTTGGTGGGCAAATTTTGCAATCTCTTGCAAAGGCCAACCAAACTAGTAACGTCCAGGGTGTAAGTAGGACCCACAAAGGTAAGAGTTTAATTATGACAATTGCATGGAGTGGTAAGAGTAGGAGGTCTCATACCATGTGGGCATTTGAATTTTATACTGCATTCATAGAGAGAAAGGTGTCATGCCTGTATGATGTGGTTATGAGCTTAGTAGCCCAAGGAATGTAAGCATGCATCCTATATGAAGTAGTCATGGTTAGGCCATGCATGGTATGTTTGAATGCACAGTATTCCTGAATCAATGCAAGGTAACATTGAGTGGGTATGCATTAAAATATTTTATAAATCCTGTAGTTATGCATGGAATGGATGCATATGAAAAGTATGAGTAAATGTTGTATATATGCATACATAATTATGGGTGCAAATGTTGTGATGCAATGCATGAATGCATAGAGATAGTGCATGAGTTATTATGAATAACGAATGGCTGAAATGATGAATTGATGACAATTATGGAACCATTTCAAGAGCTGTTATGAATGCAAGATAGTAAGTGCATGAAGAGATAGTCAGGATCAATTGGCTACCAGAAATGCTCTATGGAAAGGATAGGTGATACAATGATACGCTTGTGAAGTAAGGAGTATCTAAACAATTCATTTAAAATTGCAGAAATGATGTGACTGTACCCTGAAATTTAAAGTATGACAAAGATTGCATGAAATAAATGAGTTTTGGTAATATTGATGTGATTAACAGCTGGAAGTATTTGAATTTTATAAATTCTAAAAATGCTTTAGTGATGGTTGTAGCAATGAAAAGGTTATATGCATCCAGACTTACCAAGTGTTTGGTTGATCGAAGTTTAGGTTTTAGGTAGATTGTTTGGAGCATGGCAATGAGAGTAAGACCATGACAAATGCCAGAATCTACCATGAGAAAGAGCCAAACCTTATGAGAAGAGTCTCATGGCTGTGAAAATAATTTGTATGCATAATGAGTTGTTAAATTTGAATTTGTGAATTTTAGATTTAAGAAATTGCTGACAACTACTAATCACTATTGGCTTGCATAAGACTGTGTCAGGAGGACGCATTGTAAGTGGGTATTCATGTTATGTTAGTAAGCATAAAATTATAATGGGCATAGTGGTATTGCTTACAAGAGACCCACAATTGAGAATCACCTCATTGCCAAGCAAATCAATTTCTGTAGTAAATAGAGTTGCAAATTCTCATTGAATTTAAGTACTAATGTCATTGCTTGGTTATGGAACAATCAAATTTGGATTGTATTACCAGATAATGTTGACTATTTGGATATTTGATGAATGTGCCAGGGGTACACACTACAGGAAGATCATGCGTGATGGCCTGCAGGAGCCAAACTTTAGGGGAAGGTTTTCCCTTATCTTGGAAATGGGTTTCGTGTAAAACTCCATTGGACAATTTGGGAATGTCTCATCTGCACTGCATGTTTGGCAAGCAACATGAGTGAGATGGTATAGGTTATGTCGGTAAGACATGTGTGGATACGAAATGTAAAGAGAAATTGGGATGGAAAACCGAGGGACCGTCAACTCAGAGAAGGGAGCCCCCATTACTCCTTAATGAAGGAATACTGCTTCGACAAATGGATAAGTGTTCTATGACCCTAGCCAAGAATATGCATGTCAAATTGTTAAACTCAATATGTAGAACATGTTATGATTTTATTTCCATTATGACCGATTGTTTGAGTATGAATAGGGCCTACATGGCACACACGGGAAAAGGGTGCAGAATTTCCTAATGTCGGATCATGAAAGGGTTTTTCAATATTGATTACACCCTAAGGAGTCGACGCACTCCTGGTCTCTCAATACTTGATAGAGAATGATATGAAACATGATTATGGTTTTCAGAGAAATAACACTGATGAGTTTGCTTGTATTGCTTGTGTTGTCAAGCTAAACAGATGCAGTCTGGTGTTGCACACTAGAGAGAAAAGGGTAAACAGTTGTTACAGTGTTGGCTTGATTGCGTGTAGCCTGATAAAACCAATTGTGTATTGGCTTGGCTGGATGGTTTGATAAACCCAACTATAGGTTGGATTGATTGTGCTTGATATGTATGAAAGGATGTGGTCAAGATGTCACCGAAATAGGGCTGTTATATACCTAGGGATCCATAGTAGATCCTGGACCTAGAAAAGGTCATTTATTGTTGATATAAGTGCATGGTTGATATAAGCGTATTGTTGATATAAGTGCATTGTTGATATAAGTGTATTGTTGATATAAGTGCGTTGTTGATATAAGTACATGGCCTGATAAACCCAACTGTGTTGGCTTGGCTGATTTGTTCCTTCCGAGTCGACGTGAAGGTGTATTGGCTGGACATTAATTATTTGGTGTTGAGGAGAAGCCTACGTGCTAACCTAACATCCAAGTCCATAGGCGATCCCAAGGCTTGCAAAGTGAAGCAAGATCCCGTGGACTAATGAGGAAACGCACAATACAGATAAGTATTGGATTATTTTGCAATTCTTGCTTATGAATATACATGTGTATATGATTTGGATACAATGTTTTAAGCTCTTGTTTAAGAGGTAAAGACCGTTGAGAATAAACTAAACATGTGAATTTATTCAATGTTTGAATATAAGTATCGCTGGAGGCAAGGACTATGAGAGCATCCTATGGGTGCATGCAGACATGTGACTATCCTAAAGAGATCAGAATGAGCAGTAATGAAAAAGGTGCTAGTGAGACTGTGAAGGTCCTAGCAACCGAGACAAACCATGTGGGGAGGCTCCATGGTCGAGAGGTCTAAAATAGACCGGAGACACTAAGTGTCATGACCAAGATGGATTGGTCCAGCATTCACGGTGAAGTGAAAGAGGCCGAGAGCATGAAAAGCCATAGTGGTGGTGTGGGTTCCAAGATGGAACAAAACAAAGAGGGGAAGAACTCTTGCTGCTCTCCCTTTCCCTTTTTTATTATATATATATATTAATGCATTGTGAAAAAAAAATATTGTTGAATGCATGTATGACTGAAAATGGAATGTGTGTATTTCTTAAAATAAACTGTGAATGCTCGAATGGTTAATTCCCTGCCCAAGAATGGACATGAGTGAGCTCATGGGCCTGTTGGGAAGGCATGAAAAATATGAAAGACTCCTTGATGAGACTTGGACTGTCATGCCAACTGGGCAATTAATTGACTGATTTTAATGCCTATATTATGCTTGGTATAACACGATTTTAGTGATGCATTTCAAAAGTGGGAAAGGTGAAATCCAGTGGTGCACTTTGATCATGGCAGTAGACCAAAAGCTGCTGGACTTGGTTGGAAGTTTCCTTCAAATGATTGCCAAGACCCAAGGAAATCTTGGAGAGATGCTCAAGATACAGAAAAGACAGAATTAGATGAACCACCATATTTTGCAAGACTCTATTGGTTTGCAAAACGAGGTAAAAATCCTTCTGGGAGCAATTCGTAAAGGCAAGGAAAGTGGATCAATGATGGTACATTCATCCAAGCAGTCCATTAAGAAATGTTCCAGGCATGAAGACTCAAAGGAAATTGAGTAGGTGAAGATGAAGTAGACAACGAAATGTTGGAAATGCAGAGGACATCATTTATGCCGGGACTGCCCAACGAGGGAACATAAAGGGGGTAGCAGCCACAAAGTTCCTTGACTTAGGGATGAGTCGAAAGCTGAGAACCAGCAAAAGAAGCTCATGGTATCCGAGGGGCTTGGTCCTGAAAGTTCAAAGTAAATAATTGAACATGGAACCGATCTGCAAAATTTTGAAATTTTGATGTGCAAAATGTATATGTATTCCTACGTATTGGAACACTGAGGACGGTGTTGTTCCAAGGGGGAGGGGATTGTAATGTCCCGGTTTTGACCCCATTTGAATTAATGGATACATGATGTTTATATTGTAATTAATCATGGTGAGGAGCTAAAGGCAAAAGCCCCACCATTGATTTGGTTGTGTATGTTTCACTAATAGGGATCATTGTTGATGGTATATCGTGCTATCGAGCACATTATAGTTTTGGGCATCATGTAAATATGCACATCAATTAAAATAAACCTACAGCCAGCTATGACGGTGCAACGTTAAATGAAAAAGGGCATGATTTTCTGAGGTTAAGGGGGGTTGTCCAGCCTGTGGGGGTCATTGAGAGTTTTCCATGTGTCGACCACCCATTTAAACCTCTGTTGTCTGTTAGTTGGGAGTATTTATTGCTGAGTAGTGGTGGGTGTCACAAGATTGTCAGTCCTTGCCCACGTGCCCATTCCACCAGTGGACTCTTCCTCTTCACGTCGCTGGGGGTAGAGAAGCAACATTCCATTCTTCCTACTCACTCCATTTTTTTCCCACTAGGGCATTCATGGTTTGGGTGTTTTTGCTCATTCCCACGCAGGGAGGTCTGCTTCCTCATGCACACCATTTTGGGGGATTCTCCATCGGTTGTTCATCCTCACATAGAGAGTCATTCTCTCTCACCTTCTCACGCACAGGAGTTATGTGTTGGTTTTCCTCATGCAGGGAGAGGGAGAAATCGTGGCTGTCACTTAGGATTTTTTGGTGTAGGAGCCATTCATGCTCGGGGCTATGTGCCTGTGTGTGTCCCATATTGGTTCTGGTGGTAGGTGTATGTCTCCTTACCGATTGTGGCCGTGTATGTTGTCTATTGTGATTTGCATTTATGTTTTCCCTTGTCTATGCTGGGAGTCCGTCTTCTTCCCCATCTATGGACTATGTAATGTTGCCATCATTTCATTGTGAGGATTGGGGCTGTTGTCTTCCCCTGGTTTTGGGTTGCTTCTTGGTTACTGTGGGTGCAAATGTCTTTTGGGTTGATGTGTATGCAAGTACCTTTTTTGGATTGCTGTCGAGTTTTTTTGGTCACGCTAGGGCCAAGAACAACTTTGAGTCATCTTGTTGACTTGAGATGTGTTCACCTTGTCATTTGGGGTTGTCACCCTGTTGTATTTATCTTCTCACAGAGCTGTGGACTGTTTGTTTTACTACAGTATGCAGTGGCTGGTCTTCGGACTGTTGAGAGTAGGATTATAGGCTGGGTATGCTTGAGAGAACTTGGGTTTGGAGCCACTCAGATAGAGTTAGACTGCTAGCTTTCTTCTCCACAACCCTTGAAGAGTATAAGAAAGGGAAGTCAGGACCTGAGGAACTGTGAAGTAGAGAAAGGACTGGTTCCTAGTGTCGGGTGTGTGGATGTCTTAGGAGTCAGGTTAACTCTAGTGTAGGCATCCTTAGCTCTTCAATGAGGCGACGAGCTTAGCATTTATCCTTTCCTAGCTCCGTGACGGCCTGATAAACCCTAGTGTGTGGGTTTGGCTGATTTGTGTACCTTAGCTATGTGTAATCCTGCTTTGACCCTTATTCCTTGAGGAATCATGCTTAGTTCGGGGGTGGCACTGTTGCTGAGAGATTGATGAGCATGCTGGCCTATGGTTGGGTGGAATGTTGCAGCGACGTAGCTGGTTGCGAGACGAATTCTTTTTAAGATGAGTATTCTTGACTATTCCGTCTCTGCATTTATATTTACTGATTAATGAATATGATGAACATGTGGTATGCTTGAATGAACGTATGTTTGCTTCCGTTATGTATATGTAGGATTGTGCATCTTAGTATGTTTTATGTTTTAAGATTTATATTTCAGCATTATATGCATGTTCATGTTCATGGGGCTATTTGCCCAGAGGTTTTTGTTTGTTTGGTAGCATCCTCCTCGCTAGTCAGAGGATTGGGGAAGTTACATACATGTTCTTACAAAACACTACTACACTTTTACAATTGTAGTGTCTCCCAAAACTACTCCTCATTATCTATAGGATGCAACACCTCACGCTCTACCTCTTATAATTTTTCAAAGCAACAAATATATGGTTCACAGTGCACGTTCTTGTCCTCATTGTTTTGTAGAAACAATAATTCCTCACAGTCATGAACATGAACATTTGTCCAATTCATTGCTTATGCTCAAGTAGATTCTGTATCCCATTAAAGAATAATTTTGCATCAACTTATGTGGCCCTTTCATTGTAGTTTGACTATTATTTTCAATCTTAGAATAGTCAACCTAGAAATGGCAAAAAACTTGCATAATTGGAGATGTCAAAGTTTTCTGCCAACATCACTTTTATTACACCTATATTGTTGTCACTCTTTGTTTCTTTTTTCCATTTGATGGAACCTTTAACACATGAATTTGAGAATCACATATAAGCCTCTCTTCAAGGTGTATATATTTTGATTATCACTACATAGCCTCTAGATTTTCTCAAACTACAAGAGGGAACCATGGTACCTTTTAAGGATTCAAAATTATACCTTAGTATAGTATTCTAGGCAATAATTTCAGCTTGTAAAGATCGTGCATATAGATATGTAGGTGAATATCCAATAACAAATTTACAATTTCCTATGAAAATTATAAATTTTGGCTAATATTACTAATATAGGAATAGTAAGTGAATATAAACATATATTTAAAGAGAAAATGAGCAACTCACAAACACATTTTTTAAGGCCAAAAAATAACGATCTACTTAAAAACACCATAGAAGGAACTATTAAGATCACACCCCTTAGAGACAAAACATTTTTTATGGAGTCTTAGTTTTTTATCCAATACCCCACAACAAGCATTGATACTACCTTTATATTCTCTCCCATGGGAAGAAAATCAATTCAACCAATATTTTTTGCAACGAACACCCCAACATACTATATAAGTATATTAAAAAATATAACTACTTGGGTAGATACACATTCCACTAGTGCATTATCTAGTATCCAACTCTATGGTTGAGCTTCTTTCATTCCTTGACCTCATCTATGTGCTACAACATAGCACATGGTTTTTCTTACCACTAGATATCTCTCCCCAAAAACAAAGCATGTACTTTTTCCAAGATTGCATTTTCCCATTGATTTTAATATCTTTCTAGCATTGCTATCGAGATACCTTCAGCTATGGATAGATCCCCTAAGTAATCATCACTCAATTTGGAAAACTAGTACCAATTTCCCTACAACACTACCTGTTGTTGCAACCCAACACTTAACATTGAGGGCTGCTTCTTCTAAGCTTTCTCCTCCCCATAAAACCAATCCTAAATTGGGAGGAAACCAATGGTGCTTCCAATCTAAATTACAAGAAATTGATATGGAACCTAAGAGCATGACTCCCAAAAATGATGCTTCATTATTCATGCAAAAGCCTTGACAATGCCTTTTTAGATTCCCAACATAATTTGTGTATAGTTAATTGTATATTTTATCCTTTAAGTAATATGCATATACATTGTTTATAATTTCCTTCGGTCTTTAAGCTATGTTCATTTAATTTATTCTTTTTATTATTATTTAATCTTAGAAATGCATGCACATAGTTAAGCAATTAATTTGTTGACCTTTTGTAAAGCGATGACAAGGCCTTTGGTTAGATGAATAAAGCTAAGCATTAGTTATAGTCTCTAGTTTCTATTTCATTCTACATCAAATGTGTTCCTCATCATCTCCCTACATAGAATATGTTTATCAACTTTTTACTTTGGCATTTACTTTTACACCACAGTTATATGTTAAATACACTTCTAGGAATCATACTATAACCATAGCATTCAAATAGTAAATTTATAATACATGACCTTTATTAACGATACATCAAAGAATACTCCTATTTCATTCTCTCTATCCTTACTTTTTTTTATTGAAATTCTTTAAGTGACATTTTTCATACCTATAAATTTGTTTATAATCATCTTATGTTTATTCCTATATTATCCACTTTTGAAATACTAATTTCTTTCTTATTATTCTTCCATTTACTTTTTAAAATCGGTGCAAATGGTCGGGTAAATAGGTTACTGCCTTATTTATGGTTTAGATGGTTAACATCAAAATTTCTTATTATTCCCAACCTAGACGTTATGTCGCTTATCTCCATCCAAATACACAGCACTATGTTAGCTCATTTCCTAAAACGGTTAATAAAACTGATATTATATCAGACTAACGGATCAAACCAAAGCATTTTCGGTGTGAAAAACCAAAACATAAAAAAATACTATACACAATTGGCTTCGACTACTCGTTAACAACTGAGTAAGCTCTTACAAAATAAGCAGCATTTGGAAATTTATGCTAAAATTGACGTTTCCAGAAATGTCATTACAGGTGCGTCATAGTTCAGTGTGAGATATTATACAAAACGCATTTATTTAAAATTTCTTAGTGAAACCTTTTAAGATGTAGATTATTATAACTCTCATAATTACTTAATTCATGAACTTTTATAAGATATTACTTATGTTTGTAATGTAATCTTGTTTAAAAAAAAGCTGTAAGATTGAAGTCATCTTTATCAAGGTTTCATCAAGGTTTAACGCATGTTAGCAAACTTATTTTTGGAAACTAAAGTAGGTGAATAAAGATGATTTTCATTTGGAGGAAAAATGAGAAACGCTATATTTTGCATCACAGCAATCTTTCCTGGTAATTGCATTGCTGGAAACATTGTCTTTGGAAATATTATGAATACAGCTTACATCCAAATATGGCCATGAACATGACAACAAGCTCTGAAATCTGAATCTTTTAACATTTATTCAGATTGTTATAAGAATAAGTCTTTGTGACATTATAATTGTTTAGTTGTTCCATTTATCATAAGCTTTTTTTTGTTAAATCTTTGTGAAATTAAAATTGTTTCGTTGCTCCATTCACCATAGGCCTCTTCTTTTAGATAAAAGATTACGTAGTTTCTTAAATTCATCCCTTTGATCTATTTTTTCATATTTGTAGACCCTTTGATCAATTTCTTCATATTTGCAGAGCAACTGGAGATTGCAGGTAAGAAGCAGTCAGGAGTACTACTAGACTGGGAGGATGTCCAAAGCATGAAGTATTCGTGGAGGGCGGTTCAGGAAGCGCTTAGGCTATACCCTCCCGTTCAAGGAACTTTTCGCGAGGTTATTAAAGACTTCACTTATGGTGGGTTCACAATCCCTAAGGGGTGGAAGGTAAGCCATGCAGCATATCTTTGTCACTAGGTTTAAATATTATTTCAGATTTTGGACTTTTTTAGTTGATCAAGAATTAATTTGTTTTATTTTAAATGCATATGTATTTTGATTAAGATTTGAGTTAATCAACAATTAATTTGAATGTAACAAGTGTACAGCTGAGATTCATTTCATTACTCTCTTATTTTGTTATAGTTAACTGTGTCTTGATTAAGATTTAAATAAGGGATAAGTTTTTGTTTTTGACTTTTTCATATATATATTTTTTTGTTTTTTTTGTTTATTACTATTTGTTTGATTAATGTTTAGCTTTTGTTTAGCAAGTAACTGTCTCCAAAATATTTAAATAAGGGATATCAGTTTTTGTATTTTTTTTTTCATAATTTTTTTTGTTCTTTTGTTTATTAGTATTTGCTTTATTAATGTTCAGCTTTTGTTTTAAATAAGGGATATCAGTTTTTGTATTTATTTTTTTCATAATTCTTTTTGTTCTTTTGTTTATTAGTATTTGCTTTATTAATGTTCAGCTTTTGTTTAACAACTAACTATTTCCAATATATTTAAATAAAGGATATCAGTTTTTTGTTTTGTTTTTTTCATATATTTTTTGTTTTTTGTTTATTAGTATTTGTTTTATTAATGTTTATTTTTTGTTTAACAACTAACCATTTCCAAAACATTTAAATAAGGGATATCCATTTTTGTTTTTGGTTTTTTTCATATATATATTTTTTTGTTTTTTTAGTATTTTTTATTAATGTTTAGCTTTTGTTTAAAAACTAACCATTTCCAAAACATTTAAATAAGGGATATCAATTTTTGTTTAAATGGTTTTTTCATATATAATTTTTGTTTTCTTTTATTAGTATTTGTTTTATAAATGTTTAGCTTTTGTTTAACACCTAACTATTTCTAAAACATTTAAATAAGTAATATTAGTTTTTGTTTTTTGTTTTTTCATATATTTTTTGTTTTTTTAGAATTTGTTTTATTAATGTTTAGGTTTTGTTTAACACCCAACCATTTCCAAAACATTTAAATAAGGGATATCAGTTTTTGTTTTTTGTTTTTTTTATATTTTTTTTGTTCTTTAGTTTATTAGTATGTGTTTTATTAATGTTTAGCTTTTGTTTAACAACTAACCATTTCCAAAACATTTAAATAAGAGATATCATTTTTTTTTGGTTTTTTCATATTTTTTTTGTTCTTTTAGTATTTGCTTTTATTAATGTTTAGATTTTGTTTAAAAGATAACCATTTCTAAAACATTTAAATAAGGGATATCAGTTTTTCTTTTTGTTTTTTCATATATATATATATATATATATTTTATTAGTATTTGTTTTATTAATGTTTAGCTTTTGTTTAACGACTAACAGTTTCCAAAACATTTAAATAAGGGATATGGGTTTTTGATTTTGTTTATAATATATATATATTTTCTTTTAGTATTTGATTTATTAATGTTTAGCTTTTATTTAAGAGACAGCTATTTCCAAAACATTTAAATAAGGGATATCAATTTTTGTTTTTAATTTATTCAAATATTTTTTTGTTCTTTTGTTTATTAATATTTGTTTTATTAATGTTTAGCTTTTGTTTAACAGTTAAGCATTTACAAAACACAAATTGACTAATTACATTTATCAACCACTTTACTTATATCATATCTATACTAGATATAAACCAGAAACCTTCCCTTGTTTTTAAGAATAAAAAATAGATAGAGACATGACAGTGACAGTATTATTGGGTACATGCAGGTGTACTGGAACGTGAACTCGACACACAGGAAATCCGAGTATTTCAACGATCCGCAGAAATTCGATCCATCGAGATTCGAAGGAGGTGGACCTCCTGCCTATACATTTGTCCCATTTGGAGGTGGGCGGCGAATGTGCCCTGGCATTGAGTTTGCCCGACTGGAAATACTTGTTTTTCTGCATAACATTGTCAAGAATTTCAAGTGGGACCTGGTGGATCCAAACGAGAAGGTGGTCTTCGACCCTATTCCTATCGCTGTCAGTGGACTACCTATTACACTTATTCCACACGGATAATTCATCTCCAATTTCAGTTACTTCAGGTTTCGATAATGAATCTCTTCGACATTTCCGTAATTAAGGGTTATCAACGTTGTTTTTTTTGTTTTCTTTTCAATATAACTATCTCGTCTACATGAATGGGAGAGCTGGACGTAGGCCTGTTCGTATAGGCTTCTAAAGCAAATTAATCGCTGTGCCGTTCAATTAACTCGACGTTTAATGTTGAGGCCTATTAGTCTTTAGTCTGTATCTTGAATATATAGTCTGTATGTTGAATAATTATATATAGAGAGACAGAGAGTTGATCTTGTGTTTACATGGATGTCGAGACACAGTTTATCTGCCATCGTGCTAGTTAACCTACTGCTATGCCCTGTATAAAGAAGGAAAGAAGAAACCCTAATTTCCTAGGGCTATGGCCTTTATAAAGAAGAAAGAAGAAACCATAATTTTAATTGAGTCCAACCATTAATACAGGAATAGAAAAACAAAACATTTGAAACATTAATACAGGAATAGAAAAACAAAACATTTGAAACATTAAATAATGGAACTAATTCATCAATTCATTGGGTGTGTAATAATCCTTTAGGCCATCTGGTCTGGCTATCTGGGTGTCAAAAGTAGGTGTAAACCATTCACGAGAATGATAATCAGATTTGAGAGATTTCGCCACTTAACCTGGTCGTTGTTTCAAAAGTGGGTAATATTGCACAAGAATGGGTGCTAGTGCTCATTACAATAGGTCAAATGCTAGTGCGAGGAAAAATAATTACTGTGTAGTGTGGCAGCAAGGAAAGTGCTCATTACAATATGCCAAATGCTAGTCCAGAGAAAAATAATTATTCTGCAGTATGGCATTAAGGAAAGTATGAGGCTTAATCATCTAGGTATTTTTTTAAATAACATAATTTTGTTATAGAAATCATAATTATAATTATTTAAAATAATAATGTTTAAGATAAATATTTAGATTTTATTAACCATAATTACTTAAAATAATAATTCTTAAACAAAATATTTAAGTTTAATTTTCAATCATCTAGACATTTCTTTAGATAACATATAGTGCTAATAATATCTAAAAAATACTTTGTGATAGGATTACTTAAAACAATAATGCCCAATACAGATTATTAAGCTTCTCTTAGAAAAATAATGTTTTTATTTATACAAGTGAATGTTACTTATTTATGCATTATGAAAATATAGAAAGGAATGTGCATATTTTTTATTATACAAATGGTAATTATTTTTATGTAAATACGTGCTTTTTTAATTAGTTTTTTTTTTATTAAAAAGATATATTAACAATACTTATAAATAATTATAAAATAATAAAATTTAATTATATAATATAGAAAATAATAAAATAATATAATATGAAGTTATAAATAATTATAAAACCTAATTGTTTATTACAATGCATAGAAAGTAGTGATATAATAAAGAAAAACTCCAACAAGGTATAATTCAATATTCCCTCCACATTTATATGAAGGTGTTGAGGCCTAGAAAATCGCACATAACAACAGTTAGGGATTCGGATTCTCCCTAATAACGTTTCCAATTAGCCCATTATTGTTTGGTATGGAGAATCCATTCGGTTTATGGTCCCGCTACCGTAAATACAGATTGATAGAGATAACAAGGAGCGTCACAATGTGATGAGCATGTTCTTACCTCTCGTCTTAATCTTAACTCTCTCGTATCTAAATTACAAACAACAAGAAACTAAATATCGACTAACTAACCTATTCCTATGGAGCAGAATTAACAGTTAACAATGAGTAATGTATTTTTGCACATGTATTATGAACAATTACATATAGTTGTTATTTATTTCAGAACACATGAACATTAAGAAAATATTGACAACAAGATAGCTTATTGTTTATGACAACCTCCATTACTCACATTGGAAATTTCACATAATAAACTATAAGACATTCATAACATAAACAGTAATGCATGGAGTTAGAACGATCTCACAGTTAAATGGACATAAGATGAAAATGAAATAGTTCACATTCAACTAATCCACAACAAAGTATTTGAAACATTCCACCAAACTTTCTCCAACAGAAACTTGTAATTCTTTATTGCAAAAGGAAGTAGTTCTTCTTACAATATCTTTCAAAAATTGCATGGGAAAGCCTCTTCTATATCTAACTCCCCTATACTTAAACAAAAAAGAAAAACTTTTGGGCTTCCCCAACGTTTCAATCCCAAATTTTGTCTTGTAGTGAGTGCTCATAAATTATACAATATATTACATTTAATTTTTTTTTCTAATAGAACACTATTATGAAGAGGGCCTTCTTGGTCATTAATGAACTTTTTCCACGCTTGGGCTTCTCTTGCTATGCTTTCAAAATCGGAGGGTTCAAGGAAGCGGATATTTATCTCATACTTAGGAGCCTGATTTTTAACCACTTCTATTCTCGCTGGACTTAGGTGCAGCTCCATGAGCCACTGCATTCTTTAGAATCTGTTCATCTAGATCCTTGAATTGTTGGATCTCCTGCTCATCTTCCTCATACCTATTTTTAAGATGTTCTATGAACAGCTCATGTCCTGGTATTGCATCTAGTCTTTTATCTGCAGCAACCTCGCATCTATTGTATGTGACCAGCATTCTTATGTAGTATTCAACACATAACCCTTTCATTTTCTTTACTGTCTTCTTGAATTCTTCAGCAGTATTTATTGCAAACTCCAATAGGTCATAATCTTGTTTTAAACTATGTCGATCTTTAGCTGGTAGCTCCACAGGGGTTTCCTCGTTTGTTTCTATCCACACTATCTTTCATGTCAAGACCTCCAAAATATCTTGAGATTTGTCTACAAAATATGAAGTGGTGTCCAATATTTCTTCTAATCTGCTATCTATTTGTACAATATTACACCTTTCTTCCTCAATGCGCATTTGCAGATGGTGGATCTTTCTTATCTAAGTTAGAGCATGCTCCTTAAGAGGCTGGACATTGTCTTCTGTTCCATAGCATATTTCAGTGATGCTGTCAATGAAGCATGATGTCCCTCCAAAACTGCTACCTGTAGTTGATATTGTTTCTCTTTCTCTTCCATGGAATCCTTCTCCGATTCTAACTCAATGACCTTGTTTTTCAATTGGGCCTTCTCTGCACCTAGAGTTTCGTAGGACACCTGAAGGTCATTTTTCTGAGTCTTCAGCATTTGATTCTCTAGCTATAGCCTATGTAGCTCTGCTAGGCTGTTCTGAGCATCCTTTTTTGTTTTCTCTACTGAGACTTCTAAGGCCATCTTGTTTGTCTACAAAGTCTAGATTCCTATCTTCGAAGTCCTCACTTCATTATGCATATCCTCAAATTTCCTCTATAACTTGTGTCCATCATCCCTCTCTTTCTTCAAAGTTTCCTTTCATTATGCTGCATTCTTCTTCGATTGTTCAAGGTCTATCATAAGCCTATCTACATTGTCTTCAGTGGCATGGGTTAATGCCACCCCAGCTCTGGGTGTCAGTCATGCATCTGCATCTGTTCCATACACCATGGTTTTCTCAATTATCATCTTTCCTGATTGTCCTCCTGTTTCAACCTTCTTTTCGGTTCTTTTGACAATACTTTTCTTTTCCTTGTCATAGAAAATGGTGCTGAAATCAGGTATCTCTTCTCCTTCTTTCTTTATGAAAGGTATCAAATTCATTCCAGAAAAAACAACTTGTTCTTGAGTGCTGCCATAAGTTGCAGCAGGCTCCTGGGAATCAGGATTATCTTGTCCCTGCCCCTGATCTGTATGATCATGTTCATCCTGTGTATTTATCGGGTCAGTAGTCTACTGATCTTTCTTAGATCCTGCTCATCTCAGACCCTCACTTTCATCTTGTTTTTTCTTGACATCTACTTCTTCTTTTCTCTTTCTCTCCTCCTCTTCCTTCTTTGTTGCTTCCTCTTTAGCTCTCTTTCTTTCTTCTTCTTCATTCTTTAGCTAGATTTCTGCCTCTTGTGCTAGCCTTCTAGCATCTTCTTCTATTTTTCTGGCCTCTTGTTCTTCAATTGTATTCTTTGCGGTTTTTCCCTTTCCACCCACAATGGTGATTTTCTGTTTAAATATCTTCTTTAATGTAGTCATATTCTTTGCGTTTCTGAAGATTTCTTCATCCTTGTCCCAGAAATTTGTGTATTCGAAATGAACATTTGCCTCCTTACAATGCTCTACAACCTTATTTTGGGAGTCATTCCCGTGGAAGTTCATCTCACCAAAATGGAAGTGTTCTAGCTCCTGCATGAATTTTGCAGTCAGTTTCACCTTTGAAAATTTATAACTCCCCATCCAGAAAGGTATGGTAGGATATGCTGATTTCTTATGTTCAAACAAGAAGCTTCCAACACCATCAATGTATACCTTCCTGACTGCTTCTTTATGTAACACATAATCAATGGTATATTTGGGGAGTAGAGAAGGTGCCTTGGAGCCACCATACATTCTAATATACATCCCCTTGTCAGTCAGATAATAATTTCCATATTCTTCAATAAATTTGAACACTTCCTCTCACATGTAGTTGCATCCAGTCAGGAAAATCAGGGTGTACAAAGGCATGATGAAGTTTTCACATATCTCTTTGTAGTGGCTATAGTTCTTGTGTGCCCAAAATAATTTGTATGCAGTGTATACAGGGGTCCTGTCCCTATCCCAATTACACCTCAAAGCTGGAAAGGACTAGGTACATAATATACAATCAACTAAGATAGAGCTCATGTAGAACTCTAACTTCTTTTGTGATACCCCTCCTAAAGCTAAAGATATGCATGCTGAGAGGCTATTGGACACTATTTTTTTTCCAATTGAATATCGTTCCTTGGGTGGCCACACAAAAAATAATTGGCATCCATCCCAAATTGAATCTCTTCCCGTGAGCTCTCCTAAAAATCATGTTCAGCATCAATGCTATAAATCTGTAAGGGGTCCGGAGAGTGGCTGTGTCATATTCTCTTGATGACCTGGTTCAAAATTTCTTCCCTCGTATCATCATTTTCTTAACTATTTCAACCAGGTCCAAATTTGTCTCTTTCAACCAACTTTCAGTTAAGTAGATTTGAGCAGGAGGCAGGTGATATGCCATTGAGACATAAGCATGACTGTATGCAGCATATCCCTGTTTGGCAGTATTTTCTAGGATCATCATAGTTACATCTGCCCTAGGCAGAATCCATCTGATCACTTCTAAGCATGGGAACAACTCTGGTCTCATGGCAACTTTCATAAGAGCCAATTTCTCAATGTTTGCATATATAGTCAGCTCTTCAAATCCTGCATCAGGCACATTCTGATTTGCAATCATCTTATATATCTCACCCCATTTATAGTCTGTCTCTACCCCGGTGGTGGCTTTGGTATCTTCATATATGTATTCCACCTTGGTGATGATTTCCACCTCTGGTTCTGCCTCTACAACTAGAGCCTTCTTCTTTTTTCTTTTAGACATATCTCCCTTGCAATAGTTACCCTATCACAAAACAGTATGTTCTTAGACCATTGGAGCTTTTAGTTAGTGTTTTAAGAATGAAGAAAAACTGTATCAAACTATTTACGTCTTCCATATGCATTCTCACATATAAACTATACAGAATGATTAATGAATAAAGAAAAAAACAAGGAAAAAAAGGACGTCTGCAAGCTCGGTCTAAAAATCCGCTAAGTTCATCTTTAACTAAAACATAACCCCGATAGAAAACTTATCATTAAATCTAGATTGCAATCAAAATACTCTAAATCTTCAATAACAAGAACCACACTATCAATTGGGTTAATCCTCAAAATGTGAGACCCTATACTGTAATTGAAAATGTGGAATCCTAGCTCAATCAAAACATTGAAAAACCCCCGTCGTTCCCTGAAGCTAGGGTAAGTGCCTATGAAAACTGAAACCCCCACCCAGACGGCCATAAACAAACCCAAAAAATTTGGTGCAGATAGCATAACGCTTGTATGCACCAACTACCCAAACCTTTAGACCAGGAAAGGGCATCCATAACGGCTCAAAACATAGGCTCAAGAAACCCCCACCGCAAAAACTGTCAATCTAACTGATACCTCATGCCACAAGGATAAATATTCATTTTAAACGGCTAACAACACCACTGCGGGAAAACCTAACAAGGGGAAGACTTAAGTTCCCAAAAAAACCAATAAAATCAAGCTAAAGGAGAAACCATGGTTGGCCTACCTAGAAAGCAAGCTGTGCAATCAGCGAGACGACGCAAGAATTTCCATGAAAGCAAACCAATCCAACGAAATTCGGACAGTTGAGCACATAGGTACAGTTCGATTAGTGAGGATGGAGCGGACGCGTTTTTCAACCAGGATAATAATAAACAAATACCCTGCCCCAATATATAATAACCCTCGGTAAATATAATGGTAGGAAAATCCTATCGACGAGCGAAATAACTAAGAATCGGGCGATTAGTTCACTAAGGAGCCACAACGATGGGCGACGGACAAACTATGGGTTCTGCGACCAACTGAAATCTTCCGCGATCAGAGGCTCTGAGGACTACGGATCGACGACCTTAAAACTAAGCATCTCTGCAATATCAGCGTTTCAAAGCTGAAAGCTTCCACAATGTTGGCGATATAAAACACTAAACGATGCCGTAGTCACGTATCGGATATCGGAGCCACTAACTAATAATGCGTCGACATATGAGAAAACTAAATGTCTGAGAGATAGTGTGATCGATCACCACAACGGCGGATAACAAACTGACTGTGGACCCTGCAAATCACAAAACCGTTAGTGATTGGAACAACTAATGACTATGCATCGGTGACTCAAAGCTCAACACTACCGCCGTGTCAACAACGCAAAGGACTAGCCCTCCGATCACTGGTCAAACACCGTTCCAATAATGAAAAGAAAACAAATCATTGAAAAGCAAAAGGTTTAGGCAATAAAACCGTGGAATCGGCAAGGATAAGAACTTTCCGTCGAGGTGTTTGCTATCTGCCATCCGAAACGGCGACAATGCAAAAGACTAATGCTCTGATTCATTGTTCAACCATCTTTCGATAGTGAAAAAGGAAATCATCTACAAATCAAAATTTTAAGTTCCTTAGTCGAAAGCATTAGCTAGAAAAAAGGCAGTTTTAGACCATTCAACTTCCGAAATGAAGGAAAACAGTTGATCTCAATTCAACCTCAAAAAACAATCCAAATTTGTAGCAAAGGAAAAACAGAGTTCAGGAATCCAAACAGTCCCAGGAAAGATAAAATCAAAAGGAGGATCCAAAATTTTAAAAAATTGGGAAAAAAATTGCAGCCGCAACAGAAGGTTTGGAGTTTTTTTTCATATGCTTTAAGATTAGTTTATACACACTCCATATTTATAAAAAATCCTTTTAAGATTAGTTTATGCAAATGCATTGAATTTACAAATTCAATATTCACTTATGTGTAAGATTGTTTGCAATTTTGTCTTTGACTTGCCCAAAAAAGTCTCCCTTCCAGGTGGAGAGCCAGACCCAGCAACGAGGGCAAAGGTGGGATTGTTTGCAATTTTGTCTTTGACTTTTACTTATAAGATTAGTTATATGAATGTATTGGATTACACGTTTTATTTTTTATTACATTTTTATATGTATACATTTTATTATTGATAGTTGGCAAAAATGTTTAAATTGTAAGTAAATGTTTTCATAATAGAAATTAAAATTAGTAGCAAGATTAAATAATCATTAAAAATATATAATAAATGTTTAATTAAGTTATTATAATAGGAATAATACACATATAGCATTCCAAAGATACAACAAAATAGCATTAACATAAAAACAACAAGTGGAATAAGCAACAAAGTTGCTTAGTACCTGCCTCCTAAGAAGAGATTGAAAATATATAGAAATAGGATAATTTTGCTATAAAAATATATGATAAAACAAATATAATTACAATTTGAAAGAAATTAAAACAAAAATGAATTAAAAAATGTCCATTTAAATACGATATAGGTTATTGCAATGTAGCATAAAACAAGCATATTCAAGCTTCCTTACATACTTCTAGTAATATTCTTGACTTATGTTATAAAAATATGCAAGTTTCTTTATAGACTAGCATAAATAGGAAATGAGAAATAATAGCTTATAAGACTATAAATTAATATCATTGTTGTGAGAATAGTTTATTTATATTTTATTATAAATTTATAATGTTATACAAATATGCAAGTTTTTTTTATAGACTAGCATAAATAGGAAATCAACAGAATTCAAGGCTTCTTGAACACAGTCGCCATTTTACGATTTGACCTTTCAACATTTTTCTGTGATTCTAGTTCATATTTTTCCACCCAAATTCTACACAAAACTTACAGGGTTGAAAATATCTGTCTTCTTTTGAGGGAATGAGCTCTTCAGGGATGGCGTGGCTGTGAATCGTAACTGATGGAATTAGCAGACGTTGATCTGGTTCTCCCAGATATATTGAAACAACGACAACTTTATGGAATTGTTAGTTCCTCATCATCAAGCAAACACGAGAAGCGTGTGGCACATACCAGTAGATTCTGTTACCTGAATTTGTTTGGATGTCGAAAAAACAAATTGTCGCAGGGCCATGGTTTGGCACAACCGAATATGTAAGTTGCCATGTAACATCGGGGAAAATGTTAATTATTGGCTAAGGAAATAGCTACCGACTAAATTGACCGACAAGAATGTAAAAGCTAAGACTCTTTAATTAATTGGATCTGAATACGAATATGACACGTGTGCGTAATATGCAAGAAATTGTTATGTTGACCTACTTCTCTGGAACTTTCATGACACGGTATTTCGCTTTTGTGCACATTTTAGGGTTAACTAGCGAGCCAGAGAATGCTCTAAAAAAGAGCTTGGCCCGCTAGGGTTCAAGAAGAAAAGAAACAAGGACGCAATCAGCCAAATTAGGACACATGGGGTTTAATCAAGTACCTAACGAGTCAAATTATAACCCTTAGGGCTTGTAACAAAAATAGAATGCGGCCGTGCCAAGCAAGCAATTGTGTTTTCTTTAGGGTTTGTGCTATTGGTCAGTCACGTGTAAGAATGGAGGATTGAGATAAAATGATCCATCGTGGAGTTCCGGCCAGCAGTTTCGCTTCTACATGCCTCTTGCAAATTTAGCGAAATTTGCATAATCAAATGTTTCACGGAGTTGGGACTGAAGATGATTTGGTGCGGAGTAAAGATCGGAATAGGAATTATGAATTATGATTGACAAAGTCTCCTACGGCCCCACACTAGGACAAGCGATCCATGCAAATTTTTGGCTGGGAAGAGTACTTTTTGTTTATTAAAGAATTTAAAAATATTATATATATATATATAAATTGCATAAGGGACTTTCTTTTTGATCTTGTGGTATATTTTAAAAAAAATCTAAAATAAGAATGCCCTTTTTTAGAACTTAAAATAATAAATTTTTATAAATGACTTAGCCTTAGGAGTGACCTTTCCAACACATTTTGAATTTCAACTGGGACTCATGAACCCAAACTCAATAAGATCCAATGGATTAAAAAGGAGAACAATCAACGGTTGGAATCTATTGCAAATTCCCCCTTATATTTTTATTTTTGCAAAATTTTGAGGGATGACAAATTTTTAGGTTAGTTGGGGCTCACATTTTATAATTGTTAAGTTTAATGATTTCCATGCTAACATCACCTATGGAGCTGCCCAAATTCAATCGAAGTCACTCATTTCAAACCCGAATTTAAAAATCATCCTTGCATCAAACTTTTCCTCCTCTACGGAATGTAAAACTAAAGTAGATGAAGGAAATGACACTTATGTGCAAGATGTTCATCCTTTTTGAGGGTGCAAGATTTATTCTTCTTTATAGATTAACATGAAGAATGCATATTAAGAGTCTTCGATGGTGGTTCCTTCAATACCTTTGGATGGAATTCAATACTTTTCTCCAAGCAATTGGAGAAATTGTTCGGGAATTCGATGATATTTTCAGTACTAATTTTATTAGCTCTCTCAATATGCTTTTAGTCATCATATGTTAACCCATGTAAGTCCATCCTCTTGATCTCCTTAATTACAAGAAGAATAATTTCAAGATTAGTTTTGTTACCAATAGCCACATCTCCCATTTTCTCCTTTACCAGTGTCCCTTACCCTTGATTCTTTCTATTGTCCAAAATCCCTTCTCCTTTACCCTTAGGCTTGAATCTTTCCATCGTCTTACTTACCTTTTCC
>LPNX011189481.1:150586-194380 GCA_001517045.1 Pseudotsuga menziesii | reverse complement strand
ATTGTCCCCCTAAAAACAAGTGTAAAAGCTTTTTAATTCTCTTCTCATATGGAAGAAGCTACTAGCCACTGCCAAAATAATTTCAAATCCTTAAAAAATTGAGATTAAGTTTTTTTATTATAATATTTTACGAAGTCGACTAAAATTTAATTGATATTGAGAGATTGAAAGGATACACCTTAATTATATAAATCCAAATTTCATGTCAGTAAGGAATGTGGAATGTGAATGCATAGGAATGTTTTAATTACATTGTGGGAGAAATTGGCACTCTTTACTTGTGGACTCTTTCTTTGTATTGGTGTGCATAGTCACATGACATCTCGGAAGGCTTGTGATATTCGTTGAAAGCAAACGGAGTTGGAGCAGTTTGAATGAAGTGAAGACTTGTGCGGTTGTTGTGAATGTCAATCCTTTCCTCTTTATGAGCCAGTACTTATAGAACCGATGCTAAGACTTATGCGGTTGTTGTGAATGCCAATCCTTTCCTCTCTTATGAGCGAGTACTTATAGAGTCGATGCTCGGAAGCAACGTTACAAGTTGGCAGTCGATTTAGTAGAGGCCCGTAGCAAGCGAGAGGAAAACATGGTGGAGATTCAAAAGTCTAAAAGGGAGGAAACTCTGCTCGAAAAACATAGAGAAGCCCTGAATTCTTAGCCCTCGAGTGGATATGATCAAAGGATTTCCCTTGATGAAAAGGTAAATTTTCTTTGATTAGCAATATATGTTTACTAGGAGTTTACCACCACTATCATCCTTACTAAGTTACTGCATACGCAAATACTTAACAATAATTTGTATGAATATAATTCCCATCTGTTATTTTTGGTGCAGTGGCAGTCTTTGCCAGCAGTTGTTGTCGCGCTTGCTTCTAATGACATTCAAGAAAAGGAGGCCTCTTTTATTCATCTACGAGAATTGTTAAGCAATGGTCAGATTCTTTTCCATGCTACTATTCACCTACGATAATGTTGTGTATCAGAAATGGAAAACAGATCATAATTTTATGTCAATCCTTACTAATGTCTTCTTTATGCAGAAAGTAATCCTCCAATCGATGCTGTCGTCGAATCCGGTGTAGTTCCCCTTCTTGTTGATATTCTCAGGAGGGCGGATATGCCTCAGCTTCAGGTAAAATGCAATTTCTATATTGATTTATAAATATGATAAAATAAATAATTCAATGGAGAGGTTTGATCTCGTTTGGGTCCAGAGAGTTGATTATAGCTAGTTATTTTAGAATTATTGTTGTGATAGTTGATAGCTTGTTATCATAAATGATAATACAGTTTGAGGAAGCTTGGGCTTTGACAATTATAGTATTGGGAAACACTGAACATACAAAGTTTGTAATTTACTGCGGAGCACTGCCATTATTTGTGGAGCTTCTTACGTCTGTGGATGATGATCTTCGAGAACATGTACATAATTTTGTCAATTATCTTACTATCTTCTATGCATTTGAATTTCAACAATAAAACTACTTCTCACTTTGAGTTCAACTGCTGTTGCTATAAGGCTGTTTGGGCTTTGGGAAATATTGCTGGAGACTCTGTAGAATATAGGGATATGGTACTCGCTCATGGAGCATTATGGCATGTGCTTTCCCAGTTTCAGAAGAATGTAACAATTTCAATGATCAGAACAGCTGCATGGACTCTCTCAAACTTTTCTAGTGGGAAACCCCAACCTTAATTTCATCAGGTAAGCATAATCCATTTTATTATCTAGCTCTAGCTCTTTGTGATTGGTAGATTTGACTATTTTTTACAATGATTGGGTGTTTAATAACTTTTAATTATATGGTAAATTTTCAAGTGTGTTTCACTGGGTGGGAAATCTGTGCATGTTGTAGTACTCCATGTCTTACAAAGTTGAACATGTAAATCTATGATCAGAGTTAGAATTTAATAGCAGATCAAGAGTTTCTGCCTTTTGCTTATCGATTTCAGGTGAAATATGCATTGCCTACCCTGGAGTGGCTTCTCCATATAGAAGAAGAGGAAGTATTGGCATCTGCATGCTGGGCTCTATCATATATTTCTGATGGCCCCAATGAGAATATTCAAGGAATAATTGACGCTGGCATTTGCCCAAAGTTGGTGGAGCTTCTGTCGTGAGTATCATGATACGCACATAAATATAAGCACTCTTGGCATTTAAAATCTGCCTGTCTTACCCAGACCTCCCGGCGATTAGATAGTGACATTGACTCCATCCTGTCCTTTGGCATCCTCTCTAAAGAACAGATTGACCACCTCTCTCGTCTCAATGCTGAAAGATTAAGTATTTTGGACCATATCCAGCTTACCTGGAAACTCAAAAGCAGGCTGAAATGGGATCTCCAGGGGGACTCTAATACAAAAAAAATTCATACATTCGCCTCTGGTAGAAGAACTCATAATATGATTTGGTCTCTGGAAGATGAGGAGGGTAATGTTGTTGAGGATGATGGTCCCTTAAAGGAACTTGGTAAATCCTTCTTTGAAAAGATCTTCAAGGATGAAGGTAACACTAGTCTGGAACACCAACTCAATGTTATCTCACTTTTCCCCAGGATGATTCTGCCTGATAAATCCTCTTGTCTCACTTCCCAGGTTACATTAAAGGAAGTAGAAATTGCTCTCAAATCTTTCAATAAAGACCGTAGCCCGGGCCCTGATGGGTGGCCGGTGGAGTTTTATCTGCACTTCTTTAACCTCCTGGGTCCCACTCTTGTTCAGATGGTGGATTTCACAAGGACCACAGGTTACATTCCCTCATCTCTGAACTCCACCTTCATTACCCTCATCCCCAAGAAAGACAAACCCCGTACATTTGCAGATTTCAGACCCATATCTTTATGTAACCTGCTATATAAGCTCATTGCTAAAGTTATTGCTGGCAGGCTCAAACCCTTTCTTGATTCGGGTATTTCTCTAGAGCAGTTTGGCTTTCTTAAAGACCGACAGATAACTGATCCTATAGGCATTGTTCAAGAAGTTCTCCACTCAGTTAAAATCAAGAATTCATGTGCCTTTGTACTTAAACTGGATCTCTCCAAGGCATTTGACCGTGTTGACTGGACTTATATCAGACTTATCCTGATACAAATTGGTGTCCCCCTTCTCACGGTCAACTAGATCATGAGCTGTATTACCACGGTCAACTTTACTGTATTGGTCAATGGTACTCCCTCCAGCTTTTTCACTGCATCCAGGGGTATCAGGCAAGGCTGCCCCTTATCCCCGTTATTGTTCATTCTCGTCATTGAAGGGATTAGTCTGATGATCAAAGATGCCAGGAATAATGGTCTCATCAGGGGTATTAAATTCTCGCCATCCCTTACCCTAACACACCTATTATTCATTGATGATGTTATTCTTATGGGTTCGGGAACCATCCGGGACTGGTTGGCCTTTGAATCTCTTCTTGACTGCTTCTACAAAGCATCAGGAATGAGTATTAATGTTGATAAATCTTGTCTACTCTTCCACAATTTTAGTGATGCCTGTCTGAATGACTTCAAGGCAGCCATGCCTTACAATATCTGCCCTCTTCAGTCAGGTATTACTTACTTGGGATATCATTTGAAGCCTTTGAGTTACAGAGTTGCTGACTGGATCTGGCTACTGAATAAATTTGAGAAGAAAATCAAACATTGGGCATTCAGATATCTGTCTCTTGGAGGGAGACTTGTTCTGGTCAATTCTGTTCTTGCCAGCATTCCTGTGTATTGGATGGGCTTAGCCCCTATACCCTGTTCCATTCTCCAGAGGCTCCGGAAATTAATGTTTAACTTTTTATGGGGAACGACTGACACATCTTTCAAGTTCCACTTATCTAACTGGATTGACCTCTCTCGTCCTAAATCACAAGGAGGATGGGGTATTAAAGATCTTACCTGTTTCAATAAAGCTCTTCGTTTGAATGTCTTTTGGAAAGCTATTCATTCCAATGGTCTCTGGTTCCAGGTTTTGCAGGCTAAATATTTAAATGGTAAATCAGTTATTGACTGGATCAGATCAAAAAAATTCTGTACTCGCAATATATCACTTTTCTGGCAAGGTTTTCTGCAGGTATTACCATGGATGGGGAAGCATTTGTCGTGGCAGGTTGGTAATGGCGAGTGCATTCTCTTGGGATTAGACCCCTTTGTTGGACTGGGATCAACATATATTTTTCCGGATGCACTGAGATCGTATTTGGTTGATTTGGATATATGCACCTTGGCACAAGCACGCAATCTTTGCTCCATTGAACCTCGTTACTGGTACTCTGCCACAGACCTTGATCTCGCTGGCCCCTATGCTTTGATTTGGGATGAATATATATGTGAACTATCGGCTTCAGGCATTCGTCTGACTGACAGTCCAGACAAGTTGGCGTGGACTTTCAATAAAAACAGTATTAACATTTCAGCGAAAGAGGCATACAATTGTATCCTTCAGTCTTCGATGAACAGGGAAAACATGGATGTATGCCCTCCTGTATGGCATAAGTCTCTTCCTCTTAAGATATCATGTTTTATATGGCTTGCACTATATAATAGGATACTCACGTGGGATAACCTTCAGCTCAGAGGAC
Organism: Pseudotsuga menziesii; assembly: GCA_001517045.1. NCBI lineage: Eukaryota > Viridiplantae > Streptophyta > Pinopsida > Pinales > Pinaceae > Pseudotsuga > Pseudotsuga menziesii. The sequence goes on along the minus strand of LPNX011189481.1, from coordinate 189,813 downwards.
TCTCGGGTCCTGGTCTATGTTCACTCTGTTGCTCAAATGTGGAAACAGTTGATCACCTATTCTCATTCTGCTGGGTGTGGAAATTGGTTGTTGGTTACATTCTTGACTATTTCAATATTCAGATACGCATTGCGGATATTTCCTTTGTGGATTCGGTCTTTGGATGGGCTGATACAATTCCACAGAGCTCCCCTTACTTCACACTGCTGTTGAAAATGATCTGGGTGTTTTGGAAAGCCCGTAATCAGGTGATTTTTGAAGGGAGGCGCAGGGACATCCACAGTATCATACAAATAATTCTGCGTTCTACTCTTTCTTCAAAGCAGGGGTCTATTTCTAGAATCAAGCACAGAAGGAACATAGGACCTCCTCTTGTTAAATTCTTTCCCTGCGGTTTTATGGATGGAGCATCAAAGAACAGGATTGCTGGTGCAGGTATTGTCATTTTTATCAGTGACTCCCACTTCCTGGAATTCTCATTAGGAGTTGGACATGGCACAAATACCAAGGCAGAGCTGCTCAGTCTCTGGGAGCTCCTGCTCCTCTCCCAAATGATGGGGATTCCTCTTGCTCAAGTATTTGGTGATTCTCAGATAATTATCAATTGGGCAAAGGGATCGACTGCTCTCTCCCCACCTGAAATTGTTCATTGGTGTAGGGAGACTAAAAAGCTAGCCTCTAGCTTCCAAGATCTGTCATTCACTCACATATATCGAGAGCACAACGATATTGCTGACCGTCTTTCTAAAAAGGCACTTACATTGCCCCAAGGAAAGGGCTGCATCATGGAATATGTTGAGAATCTCCTGGTTTTTTCTGATTGTATTCAGCTCTTTTGAGATGGTCTTTGTGGCATTTCTCACATGCTTTGCATTTAATTATTGGGTGACAGGGGACATTCCCTGATATCGATGCTGTTTCATACATGAAAGCGCATCTCTTTAGAACGCTGCTCAGAGTATTATTGGCTCTCGATCGATGTGACTGAACTGGCAGTCCTATTTCCATGATGAGTCAGTTTTCTGATGGGTTACTCATTGTGATTATGTGCCATTCCTCCTGATGGTTTCCTGGGTGGTTGTCACGGTACTACTGGGTAATTGTATGTTATAATGTCTTTTGATTCAGATGAATAACAAAGGCAGGTTTTTTCTTCTTGAAAAAAAAAGCACTCTTGGTATTTATATATAACTAAATAAATATAAGCACTTAGTATTTATAAGTAACTTAATACATATAGTTTCATGGTTAATTTAAATTTGGTGTTAATTTCAGTTTATGTTAATTTTTAAATTCCAGCGTCACTATAATTTTATACATAAGGTCCTCAGTGTATTAATCGAAATGAACTGTTCGCAGGCATTCTTCACCATTTGTTGTTACTCCTGCTTTAAAGGCAGCGGGCAATCTTGTCACTGGTGATGATGTGCAAACTCAGGTGTTACTTCAAACATTTTTCACACTTCTTCCAAATAATTATACAATACATTTGTTATTTTGCATTTGTTGAATGCATTTTCGGCTGTGATAAACTGTCTGACATAATACAAAGAGTCCGAATTCAAACACAGTGGATTTACTTTATTGTTTATTGTGTGCAGGTTGGTATTGACAATAAGGTTCAAACATGATTTACTTTATTGTTTATCTTATATTTTGTTATGTGCAGGTTGTTATTAACAATAAGGTTCTCCTTCGCCTTTTGGATCTTCTCACAAATAAGAGGACAAAGAAAACCGTAATAGGACATACATGCTGGATAATCTCCAATGTTACTGTAGGAACAACAGAGCAACTTCAGGTGGGAATCGTTTTGGATTTATAGTGTTACTCGCTACCACTGTCATATTTCCAGTGTAACATAACTCACGCTTTTGTTTTAATGGACTGCACTCATTTTCATTGCAGGCTGTGATCAATGCAAATCTATTTCCCCCACTTTTATCTCTGCTAGCAAATGCTGAATTCAATATAAAGAGAGACGTAGCGTGGGCGGTTTCAAATGCAATTGCTTCTGCAAGCAAGGAACAGATAAAGTACGAAACTTTTCTAATTTCTTCGCGTGTGTAATTTTCTGCATCCATCGTCTTAAGGTCGATAACATGAGCCCTTTTCTATTATAGATACCTTGCGATTTAGGTTGCATCAAGCCACTTTGTGATCTTCTAACCTGCCAGGATTCAAGGACTATAACAGTCTGCCTTCACGGTCTAGAAAAAATACTGAGAGCTGATGAGACTGAAAAGAATGAAGGCATCTCTGAAGTTAATGTATATGTGAGCATAATTGAGGACGCTGGTGGCTTTGATAATATTGAGGCATTACAAATTCATGAAAACACACAGGTCTATAGAGAAGCAGTCAAGATCCTTAACAATGGTTTCATCAAGGAAGATGATGATCACGTGCTAACCATGTATGATACACCTCAGTGTGCAGAAGTTTCACCTGGGGGTTTTAATTTCATGTAGAAAGATGGATAATGTTGTTGTATATTGTAGGAATTCTGTGTATATTGTTTGAAATGCTGCATAAAGTTCTATGTGATTGTTGATACATCCTTCTCACAACTTTACCGGTTCCTTAGGAATCATGGCTTTAAGTTAGGCTCTAAGTTATTAGGTTGTTTTGATTTCATGTAGTAGGAAAGATAGAACAAAAGATTGATAAGTACACTTAATTTGCTTGGCTTGCAGAGGAATTTCTGTCGCGCTAATTCTGCTCTGCTCACCAGTCGACGGTGATGCTTGGCTTTCTGTTCCTTTCCTATGCATTGTACGCAAAACTATGATAAGATATAGTTTCGTCACAATGCGGACCTAACAACCACTACTTCCCAAGGATTGTGGACTTTGTGGTTACAGTAACTTGATGTGCAATCTGCGTTTGTCCTGGCATTCCTAAGTCTTGTTCTTGTGCACAATTGTCCTCTGCCATTCATATCGAGGCCAGGAAAGCGGATTCAGCCACAGTTTACGAGTTGGATCTTTGTCTTCTTTGGTGTTCTGTCAAATTGATATTTATTAATGTAGTCCTGAATATCTTGAATCCCGAATGCTAACCGTTTCTTTGCCCTCAAGACTGGCTATGTCTAGCCGCACGGAGCATTGGTGCCTCCAGGTTATATAGAGTCTAGACACATATCTAGGGCTTGCCGATCAAAGCCTCTGAACCGTGTTTTAATGGAGAAGATGCTAATTCGAAGGACTAGAACGTTTTCTTTCTTTCTATTTGCAAGCATTCTGGTTTCTATCCAGTTGAGCATGACTGGCGTGGTGGCCGCTAGAATCATCCAGGACATGAAATTTAACTTTAAATTGAATAATTATGCGAGAGACGATCCTAGTTTCGCCAAGCTTCCCAGCGTTCTGCTAGACCGGCTGCATATACCACGCCGATCGTCGACCCTACCGATTTTCCAAGAAGCTCCGTCATTTCGAAATGGTAAATAATGCATCGTCTCAGCACCTTCATCGTGGAGATCAGGCTATTCTCAACTTCAAGAAGAAGAAGATGATGATACAGAGCTATGTGATAGCACAGCCGTGCATATAGCCATGACACTGGACGCTGCTTATCTGAGAGGATTGGTCGCCAGAATTCTATCGATTCTCCAACATGCTGCTTGTCCCGAGAATGTAGTCTTCCATTTCATGGTGTCCGAGCGCCAACGTGATCTCAAGGCTACACTTCAGGTGACTTTTCCATACTTGCGCTTCATATTATATCACTTTGACTCGGGAGAATCATTTACCTCGACTCCAATTTAGTTGTTGTGGATGACATTTCCAAGCTAATGCACCCTCGTCTCATGGCCCGAGGTCTGAAAAAAACCAGAACAGCTGGCTCCGATGGTACCACTTGCTATAACAGATGGCAATGGGATATAATTTTTATTTTTTTAATTTTATTATTATGATGTCATGTTGCCACATGTCAACTCAAATCCATATTCCAGAATTTACATCATCTTCTATCCACCAATAATTTGTTTACAAAATAGTTTTTTAACAAAATTAAAAAAAATATTTTACAAATCCCTAAGTTATACTTTACAAAACAGATTTTAATTTTTTTGATAGAGAGCAACTAATACAAAGTCAAAAGAGTTTGACTCGCAATGGATTACAATATACCTGCTGAGGCAGGTATAATAAAAACTTAATTTGATTTTAAGAAATATTTAACACTCACAAAATATATATGCGATAAATATCTATATATGCCATAAATAGTAAAGATTTTATTTTAATGTTCAAAAAATAATTTGTATATATAATTGGTTTTTGCAAAGTAAGAGCATAAAAGTCAATATATTATTTATCTATTAAAAATATATAAATAAGCTATCAAAATATTGAAAATTTGATGTTATATAATTTAAGTTATAGAATTTTTCTCATACATTAATATAAAAATTAAAAAAAAATTATTATAAAATTTCAAAATTGTTGTTGAGTAATTCTAAATCTAGATGTCTAAAACTTTAACATTTGAATGGGATGGCAATTTTTCCATAAATTTGGTTTTATTTTATTTTGCAAACTCGAAATTCCAAAACTTGTAACTTGGATTTTTTTAAATTCCAAAGGGATTTTATGAAAATCATGCCCAAATAGTTATAGTAAATAATATGTCTTTTTTTTCGTTTTAGTATGTGCAAAAGACATGAAATATTAATTTAACATAACTTCTTCGTTGGATGTTTTCAATGTTATCTATGAGTAAAAACATGAAGATGGGTAATATGCATTTTATGTTTTTAACTTCAATCCCTTAAATCCATATTTCCCTTTAGGAAATTAGCCTTGGTGTAAATACAAGATTTATAAAGAATTGTATTTTTTTCACACTTTTATTTTTTTAAAAGTTTTTATAGACATAATGCTATAAATTTTAGGGGCATGAAGGACATATACTTTAAAATTTAAGATATGGATAATGGGTGACTTATGAGACCCTTGTATTTTTAAAAGATATTTATTAATTTTAGAGGGGAAAATGTATGGCCATAATCTATATAGATTGCATTTGGAATGGATTACATTTTGAAGGTTTTCATATTTAATAAGGACTATTTTTTAATTATTTTATATAACACATGTTAAAAAAATGGTGCTTTATCAATACATGTTGGTAGCCTTGAATTTTCTTTCTAATATGATTCTTATCCAACAACCTAAAACTACCCTTTTCTAGAGTATATAGTGCAAAGAACATCCCTGTGATTTATTTCAATTTTTTTGATGTTGTTGTTTTGAGGATATTAAATTTATATTTGAAGTGATTTTAAGAATAGTAAAACTCTTAGGTGATAAATTTTAGAATACAATTATTAATAAATTAAAATTATTAATGAAAAATGTCAATTCTTATATCACTAAAAAGCAGATTGAATAATAAATACATTGGTACCCATATAATATTTAAAACTTACAAGTTTTCGGTTTTTAAAAACTCTCATCTTCAAGTGATTTTTATTAAACTCTAATTCGAGATTTTATGTTCAATTTTTTGGCATGTTCTCTTGTTCTTATTTTCTTAAACTCACAAATACAGCAATAGAGAAAATGTCCAAAAACAAAGGTTAAAAATGTGTTTGAGAAGTATTGTTACTAACTAAATGAAAATAATTTATTTTAAACAATGTGAATAAACATTTGATATCATATTTATAGTAATAAAAAGACTATGTAGCATGATCATGTATTTAATCATAACATAACCATGAATGTGTAAAAGATTTGTGTAAGTTAAATGGTTGAAGTTGAGAAAATGTAATGTTATATGTATGTATGTATGTGTGTATGTATGTATGTATGTCTTTGCATAAATACAAGGGACTTTTTAGATGCAAAGGTTGTTTTGAAAAACACATTCTTTTTGTAGAATTTAACAAAACGTACATGTTTATTAAACATAGGAATTGGCAAGCAATAGTTCATCTCACAAAGATGGGGGGCCTTTTAGATGCAAATGATGTTTTACAAAACATGTTCTTGTTTTAGAATTTAACAATGCATACATGTTTATTAAACATAGTAATCTGGGCAAGCTCAAGAAAAACAAGCAGGATGCCACAATGGCTAGGAGAACAAAACATATATGCATTTTAGAGAAAAAAAAAACATACGCAATTTGGAGAACAAAAATGCGTACACGTTTTAGAGAAAAAAATGTGTACACATTTTGTAAAGCATATTTTAACGCCCAAATAGGGACCCTAACACCCCTAACCATGGGGTGTTTAGTCAGTGAACTAATTACATAACATGATTGTTCATAGGATATTAAAGAATATCCTGAATTTCACTAAATATTTAAAAATGCCTCCTAAATTTGTATTTTTCAACCCCTCTCCCAATATACCTTTACAATTATTAATAAATTAAAATTATTAATGAAAAATGTCAATTCTTATATCACTAAAAAGCAGATTGAATAATAAATACATTGGTACCCATATAATATTTAAAACTTACAAGTTTTCGGTTTTTAAAAACTCTCATCTTCAAGTGATTTTTATTAAACTCTAATTCGAGATTTTATGTTCAATTTTTTGGCATGTTCTCTTGTTCTTATTTTCTTAAACTCACAAATACAGCAATAGAGAAAATGTCCAAAAACAAAGGTTAAAAATGTGTTTGAGAAGTATTGTTACTAACTAAATGAAAATAATTTATTTTAAACAATGTGAATAAACATTTGATATCATATTTATAGTAATAAAAAGACTATGTAGCATGATCATGTATTTAATCATAACATAACCATGAATGTGTAAAAGATTTGTGTAAGTTAAATGGTTGAAGTTGAGAAAATGTAATGTTATATGTATGTATGTATGTGTGTATGTATGTATGTATGTCTTTGCATAAATACAAGGGACTTTTTAGATGCAAAGGTTGTTTTGAAAAACACATTCTTTTTGTAGAATTTAACAAAACGTACATGTTTATTAAACATAGGAATTGGCAAGCAATAGTTCATCTCACAAAGATGGGGGGCCTTTTAGATGCAAATGATGTTTTACAAAACATGTTCTTGTTTTAGAATTTAACAATGCATACATGTTTATTAAACATAGTAATCTGGGCAAGCTCAAGAAAAACAAGCAGGATGCCACAATGGCTAGGAGAACAAAACATATATGCATTTTAGAGAAAAAAAAAACATACGCAATTTGGAGAACAAAAATGCGTACACGTTTTAGAGAAAAAAATGTGTACACATTTTGTAAAGCATATTTTAACGCCCAAATAGGGACCCTAACACCCCTAACCATGGGGTGTTTAGTCAGTGAACTAATTACATAACATGATTGTTCATAGGATATTAAAGAATATCCTGAATTTCACTAAATATTTAAAAATGCCTCCTAAATTTGTATTTTTCAACCCCTCTCCCAATATACCTTTACAATTATTAATAAATTAAAATTATTAATGAAAAATGTCAATTCTTATATCACTAAAAAGCAGATTGAATAATAAATACATTGGTACCCATATAATATTTAAAACTTACAAGTTTTCGGTTTTTAAAAACTCTCATCTTCAAGTGATTTTTATTAAACTCTAATTCGAGATTTTATGTTCAATTTTTTGGCATGTTCTCTTGTTCTTATTTTCTTAAACTCACAAATACAGCAATAGAGAAAATGTCCAAAAACAAAGGTTAAAAATGTGTTTGAGAAGTATTGTTACTAACTAAATGAAAATAATTTATTTTAAACAATGTGAATAAACATTTGATATCATATTTATAGTAATAAAAAGACTATGTAGCATGATCATGTATTTAATCATAACATAACCATGAATGTGTAAAAGATTTGTGTAAGTTAAATGGTTGAAGTTGAGAAAATGTAATGTTATATGTATGTATGTATGTGTGTATGTATGTATGTATGTCTTTGCATAAATACAAGGGACTTTTTAGATGCAAAGGTTGTTTTGAAAAACACATTCTTTTTGTAGAATTTAACAAAACGTACATGTTTATTAAACATAGGAATTGGCAAGCAATAGTTCATCTCACAAAGATGGGGGGCCTTTTAGATGCAAATGATGTTTTACAAAACATGTTCTTGTTTTAGAATTTAACAATGCATACATGTTTATTAAACATAGTAATCTGGGCAAGCTCAAGAAAAACAAGCAGGATGCCACAATGGCTAGGAGAACAAAACATATATGCATTTTAGAGAAAAAAAAAACATACGCAATTTGGAGAACAAAAATGCGTACACGTTTTAGAGAAAAAAATGTGTACACATTTTGTAAAGCATATTTTAACGCCCAAATAGGGACCCTAACACCCCTAACCATGGGGTGTTTAGTCAGTGAACTAATTACATAACATGATTGTTCATAGGATATTAAAGAATATCCTGAATTTCACTAAATATTTAAAAATGCCTCCTAAATTTGTATTTTTCAACCCCTCTCCCAATATACCTTTACAATTATTAATAAATTAAAATTATTAATGAAAAATGTCAATTCTTATATCACTAAAAAGCAGATTGAATAATAAATACATTGGTACCCATATAATATTTAAAACTTACAAGTTTTCGGTTTTTAAAAACTCTCATCTTCAAGTGATTTTTATTAAACTCTAATTCGAGATTTTATGTTCAATTTTTTGGCATGTTCTCTTGTTCTTATTTTCTTAAACTCACAAATACAGCAATAGAGAAAATGTCCAAAAACAAAGGTTAAAAATGTGTTTGAGAAGTATTGTTACTAACTAAATGAAAATAATTTATTTTAAACAATGCGAATAAACATTTGATATCATAGTTATAGTAATAAAAAGATTATGTAGCATGATCATGTATTTAATCATAACATTACTATGAATGTGTAAGTTAAATTGTTGAAGTTGAGAAAATTTAATGTAATGTTATGTGTGTGGGGGACTTCGCATAAATATGAGGGACTTTTGAGATGCAAAGGATGTTTTGCAAGACATGTCCTTCTTGTAGAATTTAACAACACGTACATGTTTGTTAAAAATAAGAATTGACAAGCCATGTGTGTGTGTGTGTGTGTGTCTTTCTGTCTTTTCATAAATACAAGAGACTTTTTATATGCAAATGTTGTTTTGAAAAACACATTCTTGTTGTAGAATTTAACAATGCGTACATGTTTATTAAACATAGGAATTGGCAAGCCAATAGTTCATCTCACAAAGATTGGGGACCTTTTATATGAAAATGATGTTTTGTAAAACATGTTCTTGTTTTAGAATTTAACAATGCATACATGTTTATTAAACACAGTAATTGGCAAGCCCAAGAAAAACAAGTGGGATGCCACAATGACTAGGAGAAAAAAACATGTATGCATTTTAGAGAACAAAAAAACATACACAATTTGGAGAACAAAAATGCGCACTTGTTTTAGAGGAAAAAAAGTGCACACGTTTTGTAAAGCATATTTTAACCCCCAAATTGAGACCTTAACACCCCTAACCATGGAGTGTTTAGTCACTGAACTAGTTACATAACACGATTGTTCACAGGATATTAAAGAATATCCCTAATTTCACTAAATATTTAAAAATCCCCCCTAAAATTGTATTGTTCAACCCCCCTCCCAATATACCTTTCCAATTAAAAAATTCCCTAGTTTCACTAGATATTGTAGGCATCAATTTTTATCAACCAACTTTTAATAACCCCTTTATATCATATTAAATTCTATTTTTTTATAACCCATTTGGAAGTATAAACCCATTCCATGATTTGTAGGTTATTCCTTAGTGACAGTTAAGATTGATATGAATCCATCCTGTCACTTTGGAGGTATGAATCTAGCCGTGATTTGGAGTTTATTCCTTTGCAAAAACTAGGACTGATATGAATCCAACCTGCTATTTGGAGGTATGAATTGAGCCCATGATTTGGAGATATGAATCCATCCCATGATTTCGAGGTTATTCCTCAACCCACCCAAATAAAATAACCCCCAATATTTATAAATACTATGTCAAATTACCCCGCCCTCCTAACCCCTTAATATAAGGCAATATATTTTTGAGGATTTTAGGAGTATTCAAACTTGTAATATGAATGGATATGATAAGGTACTTCCTTTCTAGTGAACCCCTTGTTCCCCTAAGACCCCTCCCTAACACCTTAAAATCCCCTCTCCAACTCCCTAACACCCCTTCCCCAACTCCCTAATAAAACCTCTCAAACTCCTTAACACCCCCTACCTTTAATCGCCCACACCCCCTATCAAGCTCCCTAACAACCCCCCTAACCCTTTAACACACACCCAAACCCCCTAACACACACCTTAAACCCCCTAACACCCACTCTACAACTCTATAACAACCCTTTCCCTTAATCACCCACACCCTCCACCAACCCATGTCTCTTCCCCAATACCCTGACACCCCCTCCCTATTCTCTCTCTCATCCCTTTCCTCCTCCCCGTAACCCTTACTAATCCTTTCTCTCACTCTCTTTCTCCCTTTGTCCACTTACTGCTAATATCCCAACACCCCCCTATATGTGTACCTCTAACCCATTAACCACCACCCTCTCTCTCCCCCTCTAACACTTTACCACTGACTACCTCTCCTTTCTATCTTAATACACACATTTCAATACCCAAATATGGTGGGAAAATATAGGTTGAAATACTAGACTCATGAATTCATAAGGGTATGTGCAAGAAGTTGAGGGACCTTTTAGATGTAATACTACTTTTAGGAAACACGTTCAGGATACATAAAATTACAACATGTTCGTGTTATGTAATGCTTGGTTTGGTTAAGCTCGAGCATGACATGTCATATGACACATAGGTTAGGCTGAGAAAAAGGCATACACATTTTGTAACTATAAAACACACACGCGTTCTATAGTTACAAAACGCGTACACGTTATGGAGAATAAAAATGCGCACGTGTTATGGAGAATCAAAACACGCATGTGTTTTGGAGAAGCAAAACACACATGTGTTTTAGAGAATCAAAATGTGCACATGTTATGGAGAACCACAAAAAATGGTTTTAGTGCATGGCTAGGGAAATGAATAAAAACAATAGTTTGCATCATCAAGACTTAGGGCCTATAGTAATATTTTAGCATCATCAAGAACAACATCTCAAACAACCATGCCTAACCTCCCAAGAGCATAATTTTTCTTTATGTTGTAATATGGACACCATTAGTAGGTTTTAAGAACTAAGTATGGTTCACAGTCCCTTGACAATGCTTGAGGGAGGAAAATCAAGACTTATGTCCTAAAGGTAGCTTTTAAGGCTTCAGGTCCATGAACAAGGCATCGAACCTGAACATAGGACCTTCGCATGTGATATTTTGCATATAAGAGAGAATATGCAGTACATTATAATTCTCTTAGAAATATAAACATATCCATAGACATGGTTGATAGAATAAACCTAGTGCCTGGGCCCTAAACGAATCTTATATACATATGGGGCCAATAACAACACCCTGAACAAACACACATGATCTCTTAAGGGTATCCTCAACCTTTAAGTTGGGATATGGCCATGATTAGGATTTTTTTTGCATTAGATATGGAGGATAAGGTGCTAATCATGGTTGGTACATAAAGCTTTAATTTTAGGTTGTAAACCGTCTTTTAGGTCTCAAGGTCCATGAATGACACCTTGAATCACCATAGATGACCTCTCACGTTGATATTTTTGTTTCGAATGTGGATATGGGAACCATTAGGGGATTCTAATAATATCTATGTGTCTTGGGACCTTAGACATAATAAGGGAGGAAACCTAGTCCTTATCCCCTAGAAGATGATTATATCCATCTAGAGCCAAGAATGATGTGTTGAAAAACGAGTCAATAGATCCTTCCATGGTTTCATTTACCTTGAAATGGGGATAATAATTCCATTAGAACATTTTTAGCAATAAGTACACATATTAGGCCCCTTCACATGGGTGGAGGGGAATACTTGGTCCTTAGGCCTTAAAGGAAGTTGTTACCATTTAGGGCCAAAATTGATGCCTCCAACCACCGCACATGACGTTGAAAGTGAATCATTTGAATATTAATTGGGATATGCATACCATCATCATTTTATGATCACTAAGTATGCATATCAAGGCCATCGACATAGTTAGGGGAGGAAACTATGGCCTTAGGCACTAACTAAATCTTCTATGCATCCAAGTATAGGACATATGCCTTAAAAAATCACACATGTCATCTCATAGGTATATTTGCACTATGAATATGGATTTTAGTAGAATTAGGTGGTTTTGTGCAGCAGGTATGGGACCTATTAGACATGTTTGAGGGAATATGCTCATTCCTTAGCCCATAATGGAATAATTGAGGCACCCATGTTAATGAACAATTCCTTGAAGCACCAAGAAAATATGCACATTCCTTTAAGAGGTTTTGAGCATTAGATATTGGTATTCATGACTCAACATAGTCAAGGGAGGAAATACAAGAATTGGTCCCTAAATAATATTTCTAGAATATATGGATACACACGTGTCATACTCACTATCCCTATATTCCTTATTCACTGACCCTCCCTGCCTTCGTATTTCCATCTCTCTATATCTCTATGTGTATGTGTGTGTATCTTTCCCCCTTCTCTCTCTCTCTATCTATCTATATTTATGCATGTGTGTGTGTCCCTCCCTCACTCCCCATATCTCAAAAAATATCTCCACCTTATTTATACCTCCCTTGCTATCCCTCCCTACATATCTCTCTCTTTATTATTCCCCCCTCCCCCCTCTCTCATTGTTTCTCACACCTCCCCCTTTCTCTCTACAACAAAATCTCTCTCTCTCTCTCTCTCTATATGTGTGTGTGTGTCCCCCTCCCTCATTCCCCCTCTATCATAACCTCTATCCACCTTCACTATAACTCCCTCACTATCCCTCCCTCCACCACCCTCGCTCTCTATCACTCACCCCTTCCCCTCCCCTGCCCCCTTTCTCTATCTCTCTTTGTGTGTGTGTGTGTGTGTATGTGTCTATCCCTCCCCCTTCTCTCTCTATATATCTTTGTGTGTGTGTTACTCCCTCACCCCCCTCTCTCATAGTCTCTTTCCACCTTCTAATACCTCCCTCACTATCCCTCCCTCCATATCAATCTCTTTATCATTCACCCCCTCCCTCTTTATCACCCACCCCTCCCTCCCTCTCTCCCTCTCTCTCTCTCTCTCTCTCTCTCTCTCTCTCTCTCTCTCTCTCTCTCTCTCTCTCTCTCTCTCTCTCTCTCTCTCTCTCTCTCTCTCTCTCTCTCTCTCTCTCTCTCTCTCTCTCTCTCTTCCCATATCTCATAATCTATCTCCACCTTCTATATACCTCTCTCACTATTCTTTCCTCCATCACTCTCTCTCTCTCTCTCACCCCTCCCCCTCTCCCTTTGTTGCTCACCCATCCCCCTCTCTCCCACATAATCTCTGTGTGTGTCCCCTTCTCTCACAAACTCCATCTATCTCTCCCTATCTCTCCAGCTTCTATTTACCTCCCTCTATCAATATCTCCCTCCCTTCTCCCTTAATTACCATCCCTCTGTGGAATTATTCATCTACCTATCCTCTCTCTGCCTCTCACTCTCAACTTCTATCCCTCCCTCCCTATCTCTTTTCACCCTCCCTATCCATGTCTCTCTCTTTCACAACCTCCCTCTCTCTCCATTTCCCAACCCTCCACTCTCTATCTTGGACACCATCTCTCTCTCTCTCTCTCTCTCTCTCTCTCTCTCTCTCTCTCTCTCTATGTGTGTGTGTGTGTGATCCTTCCCCCATTCTCTCCTTGTTGTTGATGTATTTGTAACTTTGGAATGTATTCATCTATGTATCTTATGTATTGTAACCCGCTGTTTATTTCAGGATGTATCTATAATGTAATTGAGTCATGTTGTCATGCCCCCATGTTTCGATCGGGAGAATCAATAATGTAAACAAGTCATGTCAAGTCATAGTGGGTAACCCTTCGATTGTTCAAGGGTTAAAGTCCCCGCAGTTCCGGGGCACTAGGGTTATTAGAATATCCTAGTAGAGGTCGGCCTTGGTAGGGTTTTATTCATGTCGAGATTAGTATAAATAGAGAACTGGAGTCTCTATTTATCACACAACTTATACACACTCAAGTGTAGCTCATAGTTGAGGAAGGAGAAGACACTGGGGCTAGACAAGAAGAAGGTTACTGCTATCGGGATATCACTTACTATTTTGGGGTTTTTCTATTTTGGTTCTAATTCTATCTCTGAGGAAGTTGCAGGGTTTTCACCATTTATGGTTTGCCCGAGGATAAACACTGTGTTCATTGTCTCTTGTGTTTGATTGTTGTGCTTGTTATTCTCTCAGTAAAGATCCAAATATAATGCTAGCTTAATGATGAAATTCCAACATGGTATTAGAGCTAACCTGAGAATAAGACACTATGCAGCTGTGGGAACTAGGGCTTCCTAGTTTGTGGATATTCCTACGTAGATTTTCAGCAAAAGTAAGGTGGAATAACTCTCCTCCTTAGGGTGCATCTTTCTATCGAACCAGAATCCAATTCTGAGGTTTTTCAGTTTTGGACCCGACACTGCTGCCGGAAATTAGGGCTTTTCACAGAAGAGGAATTTTCCAGTGAGCCCAGGCCTGGATTGATATCCTCTTAAAAATAAAATTTAGGGATAAATTTCAAGGCATTTGGGTGGACAGATCTCTGGAGAAGAAAAACCCTAATTTGCTACTGAACCAGCACTGCAGGATTTTAGCTCCAAATCTAGATCCGACATATTGACCTAGTAAGATCTAAATCTTTTGTATTTCCATTTGAGGTTCTCAGTTTAGGATGTCTCATCATACCAAGCTTGATGAAAATCTTGAGGGAGCTGATAACTTCGGAGCTTGGAAGTATAGGATCTCTGTGGTCCTGGAAGAGAATGAGTTGGATTCCTATATCAATGAGGAGGTTCCAGTTTCAGAGGGAGATGAGGCTAAGTCCTTACATAAGAAGAAGTTGGTTATGGAAAATATAATCATTGCTGATTCTATAAAGGATCATCTCATACCATAGGTTTCCTCCCTCAAGACACCTAAAGCTATGTTTGATTCCCTAACCAAATTGTTTGAAGGGAAGAACATAAACAGGAAGATGACTTTGAGAAACCAATTGAAGAATGTGAAGATCCAGAATTCTGAGACTATTCAGTCTTACTTTACAAGGGTTTCTCAAATCAAGGAGCAGCTACAAGTAGTAGATGAAGAAGTGGAAAATGCAAAGATTTTGATTACCACCTTGAATGGTCTCCCTAGATCATGGGACTCTTTCATTGAAGGAATCTGTGCCAAAAAGAAGTTAGTCAAGTTCAGCAGACTATGGGAAGAATTCTCTCAAGAAGAAGCTCGGATAACAGTTCGAGAAGAGAAGATGGGTAGTGAAGATCAAGCTCTCATAGTTCACTCCAAGAAAAATAGGAGGAGCAATTATCACTCCAAAGGTAAGATCTCACACTCTAGAAAAGATCTGAATACTATTAGATGTTACACATGTGATGAGAAAGGTCCCATATCCATATTCTTCCCTAACAAAAGAAATATAAAGAAGAATGGAAATAAGAGAAGACATCATGCCCATGCTGCAGAGGATGATGAACCTTCCATAAAGAGAACCAGACAAGAGAGTGATGACTCTTCAAGTGAAGATGAATATGTACTAATCTCTGCTCTCATGGGATTTAACATGGAAGAAATGATTGGCTTATAGATAGTGGTGCTTCCAAGCACATGATGGGATTCAAAGAATCATTTGTGAAGCTATCTGAACATGAGTCACCTCACAAGGTGAAACTTGGGGATGACTACCAGTGTCCAATAAAAGGTAGTGGTGAATCCCTCTATAAACTAGACTCTGGAAAGTCTTTGAAGATGAAGAATGTATTATTTGTTCTAGGACTAAAGAAGAATCTCCTCTCCATATTTTCATTGGATGCAAAAGGAATGAGGGTTGCTTTTGTAGATGGCCAAGTTCTTATGTGGCCAAAGGGAAAGACTTTTGATGATGCAATAGTGATTGGAGAACAAGAAGGAGGTCTATACAAGTTGAAGGGAAAACCATATCAAGCTTTGGTTCATGACACAGTAGAACCAAATGAGCTTTGGCATAGAAGGCTTGCACATGTACATTACAGAGCACTACCACTTGCAAGCAAAGCTGTTGAAGGTCTTCCATAAATTCAAGAAAAACATGAAGGGGTCTGCAAAGTATGTGTGAAAGGAAAGAACGAAAAGAAGACATTTCCAAGTAGAGAGAGCAAAGCAAAAGGAATCTTGGAAATCATCCACTCCGATGTATGCAGACCAATGTCATCAAGATCGCTAAGCGGGTATGTGTACTATGTTTATTTTATTGATGAATTTTCTAGGAAGACATGGATTTACTTCATGAAGAATAAAGATGAAGTGTTTAGAAAGTTCAAGGAATTAAAATCCTTGATCAAGAACCATAATGAAAAGAAGATCAATACTTTTTGATCAGACAATTGTAGAGAATTCACTTCAAATGAGTTCAAGGAACTATGTAAGGACTCAGGGATTAAGAGGGAGTTGTCCACTCCTTACAATCCACAACATAATGGGATTGTAGAAAGGAAGAATAGAACCATCATGGAAGCTGCAAAATCCATGCTTCATGATCAAGATCTTCCTATGCATATTTGGGCAGAAGTAGCTAGAACAGCAGTGTATGTATAGAACCGTACTCCACATAGAGTACTCGAGAACAAGACTCCTGAAGAAGTCTTCTCTGGAAAGAAACCAGAATTCAGCCATCTCAAAATATTTGGTTGTCCTGTGTACATAAACATTCCAAAAGAGAAGAGAACAAAATTAGATCCTTCAGGAAATAAGGGTATATTTGTGGGATACTTTGAAAGCTCGAAGTCTTACAGAATAAACTTCCCAAGGTTCAAGAAGATTGACATCAGTAGGGATGTAACATTTGATGAAGATTCAGCCTATATCAAATTCAGAAAGAAACCTGCTGAAGAACCTGAAGAAGCAAAAGCTCCCAGAATTCATGATACAATCATGAACAAAGAAACTCAAGAAGAAGATCGAGAATTTGAAGAACCACAAAGACCTATAGATCCACCATAGGAGAAGAATCCTCACAAGAGGAAACCTTCTTGGGTACGAGAGATTATCCAAGGTGCAGAAAGATATGGGGTTCCAGAAGAGAATCTCAGAGAAAGAAAGAGGACCAGATCTTGTTCCAGTTATGTAGCTTTACTATGTGACTTCATTGATAAATAACCTTCCAAATATGAAGAAGTGGCAGAACAGAAAGAATGGAAGGATGCGATGATTGAAGAGTATCAATCGATCATGAAGAATGATGTTTGTGATGTTGTCCCAAGACCAGAAGGGAAGTTAGTTGTAACTTCCAAATGGATCTACAAGATCAAGTATGCTGTAGACGGTAGCATTGAAAAGTATAAGGCAAGATTTGTGGCTTGGGGTTTCTCTCAAAAAGAAGGAATAGACTATGAAGAAACCTTTGCACCTGTATCCAGATACACTTCCATCAGATCAGTACTTTCTCTGGCTGTAATGATGAAATGGAAGATACACCAAATGGATGTCAAGACTGCTTTCTTGAATGGTGTAGTAGAAGAGGAAGTGTATTTGGAGTAGCCACTCGGTTTTGAGACACATGAAAGGGAGTCTCATGTGTGTAGATTGAATAAATACCTGTACGGTTTGAAACAGGCACCCAGGACATGGTACAGAAAAATTGACAGCTTTCTATCCAGTTTGGGCTTTACCAAGAGTAAAGCAGATTCCAACCTTTACTACAAGGTGGAAGATGGCAACCCGGTGATACTTCTACTATATGTAGGTGATTTGTTTGTGACAGGTATGGATGGGTTGATTGCTGATACGAAGAGAAAGCTTGCTGCTGAGTTTGAGATGAAGGACTTGGGAATGATGCATTATTTCCTAGGTATGGAGGTGTGGCAGACTACAAATGGAATCTTCCTTGGACAAGGAAAGTATGCAGTAGAGATCCTGAAGAGATTTGGGATGATGGACTGCAAGGCATTAACCACACCTATGGCATCAAACCTGAAGCTATTGAGTGATGCTTCATCAGAGACATTTGATGCCATGATGTATCGTCAGATGATTGGGTCCTTGATGTACCTGATGAACACGAGACCAGATATTTGATTTGCTGTGAACACCTTGAGCTAATACTTGACAGATCTGAGACATGTTCACTTGAGTCCTGCAAAGCATATTCTAAGGTACCTAAAGGGTATGGTTGATTATGGTCTCAAGTATAAGGCTGATCAAAGGATTAACCTAGAGGGTTATGTTGATTCAGATTGGATAGGCAGTGCCATCAATAGGAAGAGCACTTCAGGGTGTTGCTTCAGTATGGGATTAGGTGTGATCTCATGGTTTAGCAAGAAGCAATCCTATGTGGCACTGAGTACAGCTGAAGCAGAGTATGTTGCAGCCTGTTTAGCTAGTTGTGAGGCAGTATGGCTAAGGAAGCTACTATCTGATTTATTTGATCTCCAGTTAAATGCTACTTGTATATACTATGACAACTAGAGTTGTGTAAAGTTGTCATAGAATCCAGTATTCTATGACAAGTCGAAGCATGTCGAGATCAAGTATCACTATATCAGGGATATGGTGCAGAGAGGAGCAGTGAAGCTCCAGTATGTTGCGACGGATGAACATATAGCTGATGTGTTGACTAAGCCCCCTGATATAGTGTAGAGAGGAGAAGTGAAGCTCCAGTATGTTGCGACAGATGAACATATAGCTGATGTGTTGACTAAGCCATTGACTAGGGTGAAGTTTGAGTACTTTAGGGAGAATCTTGGTGTTCTCCAGATTGAGGTTCCTCCCAAGAGGAAGTGATGTGTCCTTGCTGAGCCCTTATGACATGGTGAGAGGATTGGTTCCTTCCATGATCAGATGCAAGTGCTATGCCATTCTGACATGGTGAGAGGATTGGTTCCTTCCATTGTTAGGTATATGTGGATGCCACATCCAGCATGAAAAAGGGTTGGCTCTATGAAGACACATCTAGTATGAAAAAGGACTAGCTCTGTGTAGATGGCACATCTAGCATGAAAAAGGGTTGGCTCTGTGAAGACACATCTAGTATGAAAAAGGACTAGCTCTGTGTAGATGGCACATCTAGCATGAAAAAGGGCTGGCTCTATGAAGACACATCTAGTATGAGAAAGGACTAGCTCTGTGTAGATGGCACATCCAACATGAAAAAGGGTTGGCTCTGTGAAGACTCATCTAGTATGAAAAAGGAATAGCTCTAAGTAGCTGCCACATCTGGTATGAAAAAGGACCAGCTTTGTGATGCCTCATCTGGTATGAAAAAGGACCAGCTCTGTGATGCCTCATCTAGTATGGAAAAGGACTAGCTCTGAGAAGGCTCATCTAGTATGAAAAAGGACTAGCTCTCAGTATCTGCCACATTTGGTATGAAAAAGGACCAGCTCTATGATGCCTCATCTTGTATGAAAAAGGACCAGCTCTGTGATGCCTTATCTAGTATGAAAAAGGACTAGCTTTGAGATGATACATCCATTATGAAAAAGGATTGGCTCTGTAGAGGTTCCTATGATGAGAAAAATCAAGAGATAGCACTTGTGATGATCCAGATCAAGTGATGATGATCCATATCCAGTGATGATGATCCAGTGAAAATGATCCAGATTGAGTGATGATCCAGATCCAATGATGATGCCCAGTGATGATCCAGATCTAGTGATGATGTCCAGTGATGATCCAGACAAAGTGATGATCCAGATCCGATGATGAAGATGACTTGAAGAGGAAGAAGACTTGAAGATGACAAGGACTCAATGATGATCCAGAAGATACAGAGAAGAAGACTTGTGCTGAAAATTGTGTCGAAATAATACCTTCCTAGTTAATAGGGAGTGTTGATGTATTTGTAACTTCGAAATGTATTCATCTATGTATCTTATGTATTGTAACCCCATGTTTATTCTGGGATGTATCTATAATGCAATTGAGTCATGTTGTCATGCCCCGATGTTCTGATCGGGAGAATCAATAATGTAAACAAGTCATGTCAAGTCATAGTGGGTAACCCTTCAATTGTCTAAGGGTTAAAGTCCCTGTAGTTTCAGGGCACTAGAGTTATTAGACTATCCTAGTAGAGGTCAGCCCTAGTAGGTTTTTAGTCATGTCAGGATTAGTATAAATAGAGAACTGGAGTCTCTATTTATCACACAACTTATACACACTCAAGTGTAGCGCATAGTTGAGGAAGGAGAAGACACTAGGGCTAGACAAGAAGAAGGTTACTGCTGTCGGGAAATCACTTACTGTTTTGGGGATTTTCTATTTTGGTGTTGATTCTATCTCTGAGAAAGTTCCGGGGTTTTCACCATTTATGGTTTCCTCGAGGATAAACATTATGTTCATTGTATCTTGTGTTTAATTGTTGTGCTTATTATTCTCTCAGTAAAGATCCAAATATAATGCTAGCTTAATGATGAAATTCTAACACTTGTGTCTATCCACCCACCCCTGTCACACACACACACACACACACACACACACACACACACACACACCTTCTATCGCTCCCTCACTATCTCTTTCCTTCACTCTATCGCCATCCCTCCCTCATTGTTATAGCGGATTTCACCACACTAGGTGAATCACACATTGTATGGCCTTCCCCTATCCCGCTGCAGACTCATTATTCCCTATGGACCATTTATTGTCTTTTGATGTATCATTGACCATCCCTAAAAACATTAGAAAAATGATATACGTGTCCTTTTCCCCAATAACCGCGTACATACGCGGATATTCCCTCTATAGTCGCGTACATCGGGATGTGTGCATAATCCAAAACTGTTGGACCGTTCCTTGTCTTGAATCCGACTCATATGACTCCTGGCCTTCCATATGCCTTGAGATCGCATGGATTCGACCTTTCAGTATCACTTTGGAAATCTATATCAGGAACCATTGAGACATTGAAAGCATAAGAGAGAATTGAGAGTACCGAAACTATAGTCCATTGTTGCCAGGACTATACTTGAGTCTGCATCCCTTTGTCCCTTTGGAGCACTGTTGTGTTCTTCCCAAGCTTGCCTTTGTTAGTGATCTTGCTATCGGAGTGATGGAGGATTGAGGTGGTGGAGGCCCAAGTGGGGGATTCAGTTTCTCCAGTTCGCAGATGTGGCGTCAGAGGTTGTCACTTGTAATCTCTGATTCATATTAATAGAAATATATTTTCCTGTCCAGTAATGTGTATTTGAATGAATGTTGCATCCATTGGAATATGTCAAATGCTTATACATTATTGATTATATATGCTAGAATAGATCTAACACCATGAAATATAGTATGCTTGCATTGTTTACTTGTTGTTGAGGACGTGCTATAACAATTCAAGCTGAAGATTGGAAAGCTCAACGGGGATCTACTTCAACCGTCCGGAATAAGGTACGAGGTTCGATCCTTTAGTGTTAGATGTTTTTAATTTCTATTGCATATTGGGAAATATTGATTTCTGGAGTCTAGCTGTCTGTTGTGGTACCCCAAGCCATAGGAATTTCTCTCCGTAACAGAATTGGCGACTCCGCTGGGGAGTTCCTAGTAATTGTCCTCTGGGGGTTGATCTTTTGGCATTCAATGTATTTGAAGTGCTCTCTCTCTCTTGTTTCTGTGTCGGGTATGGGGGCATGTATGCCTGGTAGATCCTGATTGGTGTGAATTTAGTCTCAGCCTGTCTGTTTACCTGGAATTTTTGATCTTTTTCTTCCTGTATGCGGGTTTGTCACTTACAGTCGCGTATACATGCGGTTTCCTCTGGAATTTCCGCGTATACACGCGGGTTCACTGCGCACAGTCGCGTATACCCTAGTTTTTTACCTTTTTGTGGAAGATTGTGGATTGCTGGGTGAATGTTGTTAGTTGCTGAGTCTCCTTTGGCACTGCCTAAGTCTGTTAAGACCTCTGTTTTTGACCAGAAACATTTTTTTAGCCTAAATTTTTTCTTTTAGGAAAGTTCTTGTCATGGCATCTTTGATTTTTTGTTTGAGATTAGTGCATTAGAGTCCTTTTGCCTTAGTTCTTTGCTGGAATGCTGTTTATGTGTGCTTGCAGAGTCTGGGGTGGTTAGAATCATTCTCTTGCTTTTTGTATCTCTTTATTTTCAAAAAATCCTAAATATTTGCTTATCATCATGCATTGCATTATGCATTTTGCATTGTACTTGCATTAGATCTAGATTTGCTTTGGGGTAATAGTTAGGAATTCATATAGGGAAATTTGCATTCAGCATTTGAAGAAGAAATTGTGCATTCACGTAGTACGCATACCCTGTTTTCATGGACACAATGCATTTGCATTGATTGTTAGGTGTGCATTTTACTTCTTGTTGCGTCATAACACCATTAGTTGCATGACCATATCCTATTTTTGAGTAAATAAAGACAAACTAAAATCAGCGCTAAATAAAATGAATTACACTCTTTTTCTTTTTAGGGTGCACCAACAAGCTTAGGTTTTAGGATCTTGGAATAGTTCATTGAAAGTTAATTCTCCAAGATCACTAAACTACAACAACTAGGTGTCTGTCCAGGGAGTGTGTGAAATCCTTTATATAACCAGCGTTCTCAGGAAGCTCCTCTCAAAAGGGAGTCAAGCACTAGGCAGTGTGAGCGGTTGTTGATTGGGATAACCCCTGGTTGGTAACTGTGTAGCACCGGCGATATAGCCAGGATTGTATTCATATCTGGGGGCTCTTTCGGGAGTTTCGGGCTTTGCTACCCTACCCATACGGTCAATCCCACCTGCGAATGTCTGCCTGAGCGTTGATTATATCGAGGTGACCTTAGTGACCTTACCTAGGATATCGAGGGGGTACGTGTAGAGGTTATTCTGCATGTGTCCCGGCCAGGTTGGGGTCGGACAGCACAGTCGCTATACGCGTTGAAGCTGAGGGCCACAATAATTGGTTTCGAACCTTTGCTTGTGGTGATAAGGGCCTCTCAAGCCTCTCCTAAGCGAGACATACCGGCCACATTCGGGAGCTCACTTATCCATCCCTTGTTTGCTTGCTTTTGGCTTTAGATTTGATAGTGATTGCTCTGTGTACGCTAGTTGGCCTAGGGTTGACGTAAATAGAGAGTCTTTGCTTTTTTGTTGAGTCATTGTGGAGTCAGGTGCGGTTCCGCACCATTCTCGTCAGTTAGCAGGACTTCTGCCTTCCACTTCTCCTCCTCCTTTGGGAGAGGGGCCTAGTCGGTCCAGGCGGACTGTGTCACACATTGATTCACACACCATGGAGGATCATTCAGAGATTATTCCTGACCCACCTCCTCCTATTCGTATTGACGATGGGGAACTTACTCCTACATATGATCCCTCACCTGACCTAGCTGAGATCGGTCCTGTTATTTCCCAGATAGGATCTTTACATGATAGACCTACTTATACTAGGCCAGATTCCGCATTGACTCGATATTGGTATGGAATGCCTAAAGATGCCGAGACTCACTTTGACCCTCCTAGAACTAGCTATGGTGGTTATGTTACCACTAGTTTTCCTATGCACGATTTGACATTTCATGTTGAATCTGACTTTGATCCTAACACTATACCTCGGGGCATTCCCATGCCTTACCTTGTGGAGAGGTTTGGGAGTACTAGTCACATTGCACCTTCCATCCCAATGGTGGAAGCTACATCTTATCTACCTGTTGAGGCCTGGAAATTCGCAGGCGGCAACAGTAAGGGTTTCTCCCCAATCAGCGTTCCCAACTAGCCCACTGACTGTTTGGTATAGGGAATCCATCCGGTTTACAGTCCGGCTACCATAGGTCAAAGTAACAACAAGGGTCTACCGGTTGCGGCCCGGTCCACCGGAATTTGTATTTTGACTTAATGTATGCAATGCATGTGCCTATCTTAACTATGTGGGGTGATAAAGATGCCAGGAACTACACAATGTGTTGCGCAGGTTCTTACCTCTCATCTTAGGTTCTTGAACATCTAAACCACAAGGAAGTAAAACAACTAACAATCTAAACACCTAACTATCTATCTCCGGGGAGCCAGAAAATGATTATTAATGAGTAATGCATCATTTCCATGTATAATAAACATATTACAGATAGCTTCTATTTATGTTTACAACACACGAACCAGAATATCTTCTAACAATCAGATAGCTAACTGCTATATGTAACACAAGCATTACTCTGAATGAATTTTCCACAAAAATAAATCAGAAACCATCCAACAAGACATAGGTCATAGAGTTAGAACGATCTCACGATTTATGGAAATAAGTTGAAAAATAAAGTAGTTCATCTTTCTGCCATCCATCGCATAACATTTGGAAACTTCAAAGCTCTTTCTCCAATAGGAAAACTAAAATCTTTATTGCAAAATGAAGTAGTTCTTATTACAATAGGTCCTCCAGTATTACTGGGAAAAAGCCTTTCTCTTTGTCTCTCTTTCCTAGTTTTATACAAAAAGCAAAAATGGTTGGGCTGCCCAAAGTGACCTTTGGGCATCCCAACGTTTCATTTTCCTACAACCTTTTACAAATTATTAAATTATACAAAAGTTGACCGGTCCTTCTCATGAAGAGGGTCCCGCTTGGTTCTCCAAAAACTTTCTCCACGCTGCTGCTTCAGCAGCGAGACTCTCAAACGATTTGGGTTCCAGGAACCGAATGTTCAGCTCGAATTTGTCAGCTTGGTTCCGAATGGCCTCAATTCTGGCCGGGTTCAAACGTACCTGTTCCTCCAAGAGCTGTATACTAATGGCTGTGTGGCGTATTTCATTTCTGAGGATTTGTTCATCAATAGCTCTGATGCATTGCATTTTAGCTTCTTCATCTTGTTGCCTTTTCTGCAACATCTCTGCAAATGCATCATGATCTGGGAACTCGTATAATCTCTGCTCAGCTTCTGCCTGACAACGGTTGTATGTGACCAGGGCTCTCCTGAAGAACTCTGCGCATGCTCCCTTTGTTTTCTTGACATTCTTCTGGAAGTCTTCTGCAGTGTTGACGGCGAATTCTATCAGGTCATGGTCCCGTTTCAAAGCTGGTTTATCCTTGACTACTAGCTCAGTTGGGACTTCCTTGTCATCCTCCTCCGTGGTTATCCTTGAAGTCAGTACTTCAAGGATGTCTTGCGACTTGTGCATGAAATAAGAAGCAGTGACTAAGATTTCATCCAGTCTGCCATCAATCTGGAGGACCTGACATCTTTCCTCCTCTAGAGCGGTTTGCATGTGCAGCACCTTGGCTTTCTGAGCCAAGATGTGTTCTTTGACTAGCTGCAGATCGACCTGCTGTGCTTTTGCTACTTCCATCTGCTTTTCTAGTTCCTTAACGCGTGAGATATTGGATTCATATATGACATTTTGCTGCTCTATCAGGTCTTCCATCTTTACCCTCAGCTGCTCTTTTTCATCCTTTAAATCTTGAATCTCCTGCTGTGCTTTTCTCAGAGCTTCTTGTGTTGTTTCTTTCGCTCGTGCTTCTTGCTGAGTGGCGTGGATTTCGCTCTTTGTGGCCTCCATTTCCTTAAGCACCTGCTCATATTTTCTTTTCAATCTATTGCCATTCTCTTTTTCCCTTCTCAGGGTGTCCTTGAGCTGAGCGGAGGTCTTCTTGGATGATTCTATCTCGATCATCATTTGGTCTATGTTATCCTCCGTAGCATGTATTGCTGCCTTCCCGGCCCTTATGACAAACCTTGGATCTTTATCTGTCCCGACCATCACGGATTTATCTGTTATCATTGTACTGGTCATTCCTCCAGCCTCTACCTTTCTCTCAGTTCTCCTCATAATCCTTTTGGTAGCCCTGTCATAGTATACTATGCTGAAATCAGGGACTTCTTCCCCTTTTTTCTGTGCAAAGGGTACTAACTACAGCGTGGGGGTTGTAGGAGTGATGGTAGTGGGCATTTGAAGGGTTTGAACCTCAGGGGTTTCCTCACCCTGGCTCTGATCTGATTGTGATCCAGGAGCCTGCTGTTGTGTCAACTCTGCCTTCTCAGCTTCCTGTTTTCGAAGCTCTTCGTCCAGCTTTCTCTGGGCTTCCTCAGCTGCTTGCTTAGCTCAGCTGCTTGCTTAGCAACTTCCTCTGCTTCTCTGGTTGTTTCCTTTACTCGCTCAGCTGCATCCTGGGCAACTTTCCTCTTTTCTTATTCTCCTTTCCGGAGCCAATCTGCAGCCTCCTCTTCTAACCTCTGGGCCTCTTCTCTTATCCTTTGGGCTGCTTCTTCAGCCTGAGCCTGCTCAACCTTCTCTTGTTTAGATCCTTTTCCACCCTTGGTGGAGTGCTTCAGTTTGAACCTCTTACTGAGTGCTGTCATGTTCGGGGCTCTTCTGAAAACGGATTCATCATTGTCGAAATGATGGGTGTACTCATAAAACACCTTGTGCTTTCTGCAATGCTCAGCCATTCTTTCATGAGGGTCATTTCGCCTGAAAGTCATCTCCCCAAAATGGAACTTCCCTAGTTCCTCTATAAATTCTGGAGCTTGTTTCACATTGGCAAAACTGCAGCTGCCTAACTTAAATGGTAAGGGTGGATAGACAGCCTTCTTTTTTTGGAATAAGAAATGACCAACTCCGTCAATAAACACCTGTCTAACAGCCTCCTTATGGATTATATAATCTGTTGCATACTTGGGCAGAAGATAAGGTGTCCTTGACCCACCAAACATCCTAAGATACATCCTGTTCTCCATCAAGAAATAATCACCATACTCCTCTATTACCTGCATAGCTTCCTCAGACATGCAGTCACATTCCTTTCGGAAGATAAGAGTGTGCAGAGGCATGATAAAATGCTCACAGATTTGTCGATAATAACTATGGTATTGATGATCCCCCAATAGCTTATAGGCTGCATATACGGGCATTCTGTCCCTGTCCCAAACACATTTGAGCTCGGGGAAGGGCTGGCGGCATAGTATACAGTCAATCAGGATCGAGCTCATATAAAACTCGGATTTTTTCTGTCCTGCTCCTCCTTTTGCTGCAGCTATACAAGAACATAGACTACTAGATACCAGGCTGGACGAGTTGAAGATGGTCCCTTCTGTGGCCACATAGAAAATCAAGGGTACCCATTTGAATTTGAATAATCTGCCATTAGCCCTCCCGAAGATCCTATTCAGCATTAGAGCTATGAACCTGTAAGGGGCTCTAAGGCTGGCTGTGTCATAATCTTCAGTAGCTCTATGTCTATAGAGCTTCCCTGGTAATAGCATTTTCCTCATGGTTTCTATCAGATCCATTCTGAGATTGTCCAACCACTCATTGGTCAAGAAAACTTGAGGCTCAGGCAGGTGGTAAGCTAAGGCCACATATCCAGGGCTAAAGGAAGCATAGCCCTGGCCTTCAACATTACAGATAAGCATCGAGTTGTGGTTGGTATGTGGTAGAACCCATCTCATCACCTCATGGCATGGAAACAGCTCAGGCCTGGTGGCAATCTTCATAATGGCCGATTTTTCTATATTTGCGTAAATTGGTTCTTCCTCCAGGCCCATATCTAGGACTTCCCTATGGGAAATCAGCCTGTATATGTCCCCCCACTTGTATTCAGGTTCAACCCCCATGACACACTGGGTGTCCTCATAGATATACTCAGTTGGTAGGACGGCCTCTACTGCTGTTTGTTCTTCTACCACAGGGGCCTTCTTTTTCTGTCTTTTGGACATTTTAAAATCCTCCTGCAATGTAAAACATCATGATATTAAGCAATTCAAATTTGTGAATATTATGAAGCAGTTTATTCTTTCTCCATTGTCTATATGACTATAATGATATCAGATATAGGCTCTTCAAGTTGAAGGATTTGAACTAGTAATGCAATCTTTTGCGCTGTGCTATTATCTCATATCAATGTGTAAGTAAGAAAGCGACCCTCACATGTATGCACAACCAATCCATATACCGACTATCTGAAAATATCAGCACAAAACTAAGACTATTCCTGCAATATAATGAGCCATAACACTAAAAGATTTACTTCATCCAACGGTCTGTCATCAAGACTACATAATTCCCCAACATGCCATCTTTTACCAATGAAATAATATGCAATGCAAATGCAGACGCAAGGCGCGACTATTATTTAAACTTATACAAAGCTTTAGCAATGATAACAAAAGGCAAATCCCCTGCGGACATGATAATTACATCGATGCGGCCATAAACTACGGGCACCCAGGGAAACATTTCACGCAGGGCGCTCTCACCGGCACCACCGCTCATTCTACCTTCAAATCGTCAAAAAACCAACAGCGGAGTGGCCCTAGGGTTTCACATGGTGGAAAACAACGAATAATGCATCGCGAGCACAAGTTAGGGCTCGAGGGAAAAGGCAAACGCATAGGGGAATCGACCAGCCGGGTATCTACCATGAAAAATTCAGCGAAAACCCCATCAAAGACGTTTAAGGACCTCATCATAACAAGAAATGAACCAGGTGCAAGAGGCATAACGGCCGCCTGCACCGTGTCTTCTTCTACCGCTAAGGGTGAACTAAAACGGAGGAGGTAAATGAAACACGGGCCTTTTACAAGGAAACCCCCCCCCTCTAACCGCACAAGCTATCCAACCCCAGAAATAATAAAAGATAAAACGTGGGTGCAAACTACTGGGGAGACGAAAATGAAAACCCTAACCGTGGGTATAAAGAATCCGTATGTGAGCGAAAAGGAACTACGGGCCGTAATCTTGACAATATTTCACACAGCATAAGTCCCCATACAAAACCGAGAAAAAGGGGTTAAAAATCCTACCTGGCAGTAGTGCACAACTGAAGTGGCAACAACGATGGAGCTTTCAATCAACAGCTGGACGCGGGTACAGGCACGATGCTTCCACAAGACTCGTGAGGTCGACAACGCGGAGCGGATTACGACGGCTTGGGCGAAAAATAACAAATAAAAAAAAAACCAACACACGCCCATCGTATATATAAAAAACTTCACACGTGTGACGGGTCGACTCAATCAGAGCGGACATGAAAGTTGTGTCGGGCGACTAAAGCTCAGGCCTCTCCGCAACAGCGGATCATCCTCACTACTCCATCACCCGCAACGTGAAAAATAATAATGGGTCGAGCGAACGATAACCGTGGTCGGGCGGGGTGAAAACTCGGAACTCCCAATGCTCCGCAACGGTGGAGATGGACGTATTTATTCGCTTCCGACACGGAATCAAAACAACGCCCGAAACATATAGGAAGAAGCTACCACCCGCAACGGTAAAACGAAGTGACCTACCTCCGTGACACTCAGCGCGAAAAAGACAACCAATAGTCCGCCCCCCCGCAACGGCAGACGCTCATAGTATACGATAGTCCACAGCGAGGGAAAAACAACAGTCTACAGGGCTCCGATACACGTAGTCAGCGGGAGACGAGCACTTCGGAATTCTTACTGACCCGCAACGATGGCGACAACAGTGTTCATCCCCCTCCGACGCGGCATGAAAACAATGCCCGCAACATACCGAAACAGTCCACCACCCGCAACGGCAGAACGAAATGACCAACCCCCGCAACAGTCGGCGCAAAAAACAACAATCAAGACTTGGAAAGCACCCACAATGGCGGGGTGACAAAAAAAAAATCACGTTCCGGAAGTGACCCACAACAGCGGGACAAAAAGAAATTTAAGAGCTGAAAATCGCCTGCAACGACGGGACAGTCGACCAAATGAAATTCCGACACAAGAAAATTTGAAGGTTTTTTTACAAATCGAGAAAAAGGAGCTCAAGATGGAATTACTTAGATCATTTAAATGAAGAGAAACCATGAGTGATAGCAACCAAAACTTCTGGAAGACGCTCCGAAATCCAAAGGCCAAAATCAAATAGGCTGGAAACAAGAAGAAAACTGACTAATTCCAAGTAAAGGAGGGTCCCAAATTTTTTAGAATTTTGGGAAATTGTTGCAGGTGCAACAGTACCTTCTAGGTCTAGATTCAGTGATCCCATAGTGATACCAGGTTCTAGATGAGTGACGATAGGCACTAGCACATATCTTCTTACAGAGATTCCTTCGTCCTCGCTTCTGAGTTCTTCAAATGCGAATCCTCCACCTTACTCTTGTGGTCCTTCGAGTCGTCATGTAGCTACGAGTCAGATCCGTACTGTGATTACTAGACCAGTTGTGTCTCAAGCCTACATACCACCCATTGTTTCGGGAGGTTATGTTCATGTTTCTAGAGGTCAAGTTGCTACTTCTTCAACATATATCCCTACTTCCGGTACGTATATTCCTACTTCCGGAATGTATATTCCTACCTATGGAGTGTCTCATGGGGCATCGCAGCCGATGACCCATGGACCCTACTATGAGGCGCAGTATGGACAGGTCTCTCAACCTTATGGAGGTGGGTATTCACAACCTGGTTACTCTCCCAACTATGGCTTTGTAGCTCCTACTAGTCAAGGTCCACCTCATTATGCGACTTCCACACCACCCTATACGGGTCATACAGGAGGAGGTCACTATGGCCATGTTCATGGTGGTAATAAATCCTATGTGAACTAGGGAGCAGTCCCTAAACCTCATCATGCTAAGCTCCCTTTCCTCGCAACACTCAATTTACCTGACTTATCGAGACTTATGAACGATCCTGTGGCTCATGACCCGGCTTGGCCGGCTGTCCCTACCAAGCTTCCTTCGGACATACCTAAGTTCGAAGGAAAACCAGGAGAGGATCCGAGTGAACACGTTACGACATTCCACCTATGGTGCTCTTCCAATTCATTGCATCAGGACTCAGTCCGCTTGAGACTATTTCAACGCACCCTTACAGGGCCTACGGTGAAATGGTACATAGAGTTACCTAGGGGTGCCTTTACTTTGTTCAATGACCTTGTGATGACTTTCCTTAATCACTTCCAGCTACCAGCATGATATGATGTTGGTACTGAACTCTTGTTGAAATTTCGGCAAGATAAAGCCACCCATATTTATGATCATATTCAGGAGTGGCGTAGACGGAAGAGATTAATCAAAGCCTTTATACTGCCGGAATTCCTCCTTGAGTGGTTCCTCAAATCGTTATTGCCATATATCGCGAAGGATGTCTCCACATCCGGAGTGCAAAATGAGGAACAAGCCATCTTTAGGGCGCAGGAACTAGACTTGATCTATGCTCAGTCTGGTTTGTTATATGAGATTATACCTAATGCCCCTCATTCTAGTTTCGATCCCAAGGTCAAACCTGGACGACATGCTGATGGAATTGTGGGTAGTGCAAGTAAGAAACCTGCAGGTTCGGTTGTGAAACAAGTTTCTCAATTGTCAATCAACCAATCTGCCTCGGGACAAGCTACGGCTTCGTCTCAGCCCGCCCAAACGGTGAATGTACTTGCTGTGCAATCGTCTGACCAGAAAGGTAACCAGCAACCTGGACGGAATAGAAAAAAGGGTAAAAACAATAATAGGAAGGGTGGGAATAAAAATGAGAATTCCAACAATAATGACAAGAACAATAAAAATGCTGGGGGGGACAAGCAGAATAAGCGTAAGGTTAAGTTTCCTTGCAATCTTTGTAAGGACGATCACCTCACTTACTTGTGCCCTAGGATGGATGAAGCTTCGAAGTTCATAGCACAGGGTCCAGCTGTGTTAATGAACCCTTTACCGCATAACCAAAATATGAACTCGAAGTCCCATGATCAATCTAGTGATGAAGATCCACCTGAAACTAGTGTTCGTGGGTGCATTAATATGGTCCGTGCCGCGAAAGTTGTGACGCTTGCGAAAGATTATTCTTCGTCACAACCCAACCCAGGTAAAGAACCTGATCCACCAGGAACCCCTTTGCGTATTGAGAAACCTGCAGACAAACCTGAAGCTACACCTCGCATTCCTAAGGGGGTACTTAAGCATTCAGGGCATAATCCAAATGCCTGAGCTACCCAGAACTATTCAGTTGTCGAGGACTTGGGTCATACTCCTTGTGCAATGTCTGCATTGGAGGTGCTTCAGAGTTGTCCGTCGCAAAGGAAGGCTTTGCTTTCCGCTCTTGGTGTGAATGGTGATGATTCTTCCTCAGTGATCAAGTTTGAAACCGCAAGACATCAGCCTTGCTTGCCCTACTATGTGTCCCTTTTGGTGCATGTAGAATGTCTTAATATGATCCTCAAGCGTACTGTGATTGACGAGGGCGCTGCTGCTTCTGTGATGTCTTTGTCTTGTTGGAAGGGTCTTGGTTCTCCTGAGTTGTCAAAGTCTATGACCATGTTAACTTCTTTTGATGGGAGATCATTTAGGCCGCACAATATCCTTCCTTCTCTTAAAGTCCGTTTGGGGGGGAAGACCATTGCGATAGAGGTTGAGGTGGTTGATGCGCCCCTTGACTAC
The DNA here is from genome assembly GCA_001517045.1 of Pseudotsuga menziesii. NCBI lineage: Eukaryota > Viridiplantae > Streptophyta > Pinopsida > Pinales > Pinaceae > Pseudotsuga > Pseudotsuga menziesii. The sequence goes on along the minus strand of LPNX011189481.1, from coordinate 157,389 downwards.
AATCTCTTACTGGGAAGGAATTGGATGTATAGTATGAAAGCCATTGCGTCTTCCGTATTTCGCGTTGTATGCTTTCCTCATAATGGGAAGATTGTGACGATTGATCAGATGTCATTCAAGAATCCACCTGTTAGTGCATCTTCGGAAGCTTCGGTTCCGAAAGTTGAACATTCCCAGCCGGTAACTGGGAGTGTCGGTGTAGGTATGTATCCTTCCCTCATGGGAACCTTTAGTTGCCCTGCACCCATCCTCATGATAGGAGCTAGTTTCAATGGTGCTTCCACGTCTACGAGATCAGTGCCTTTTCGCACAAGTCATATGGGAGATCCTTGGATTCTTCCTTCACCGAGTCCTTCGAGTGATGCCATTGAGACGAGTGTGCTGTTTCCTGCAGCCATGATTGCTTACCAAGCTAATCTTCAATCTGCTACAGAGCCTTGTTCTTCTTCTTCACGGATAGAGGAAGAAGACCCCTATGTGCTGCCTGCATGGGCAGTACAGTCTTCTCATGCCCACGATTGCCTTGATACGGTTTTCCCTTCAGACGAAGCGACCATTGAGGCTATGTTGGGAGTTGAGCCACCATGGGAGGAACTCCATCATAGATCATATTTCCTTCCAGAGCTTGACTTGTTGGAGCATGAGGATTATAGGGAGATTCTTAGACAGAAAGCTGGTAGGCCCATGATTCCATTAAGCTCTCCTGGTCAGATGGCTGATGGAAACATGGCAAACATATCATCAACTATGCCTATCAACATTTCTCGCAACCCTGGTACGGTTGAGAATGTGTACATTGGGGCGGATTGTTCCCAAGATGAGATTCGTGAGTATACCGAGCTGTTCAAGGAATTCCATGATGTTTTTGCTTGGTCTTACGATGAGATGCCAGGGATTGACCCTCGGATTGTCGAACATGAAATTAAAACTTACCCCAATGCGAAGCCTATTCGACATCGTTTATGCACGGTAAATTTTAGGAAAGCACCCGCCATAAAGGCAGAGATAGAGAAACTATTGAAAGCTAGTTTCATCTATCTCGTTCCCTTGACGGAGTGGGTTTCAAATCCCGTTCCGGTAGATAAGAAGCAAGGAGCGATCCGTATATGCACTTATTTCCGTGATTTAAATCGTGCCTGTCCTAAGGATAACTTCCCCACACCATTTATAGATCAGATTTTGGAGGAGTGTGCGGGTAGCGAGGTGTTCTCCTTTATGGACGGTTTTTTCGGATATAATCAGATTCAAATTAAACCTGAGGACCAACATAAGACCGCATTTATTTGTCCTTGGGGAACATTTGCATATCAGAAAATGCCTTTCGGCCTTAAAAACGCCGGAGCTACTTTTCAGCGGGCGATGACCTTGATTTTCCATGATCTCAAGTCCATTATCGAAGTATTTTTGGATCACCTCGCTGCTCATTCTCGTATGAGGATGCGCCATTCTTATCACTTGAGATTGGTGTTCGAAAGATGCCGCCACTATGCTGTTATATTAAACCCTCATAAGTGCATCTTTTGTGTGAAATCAGGTCGTTTATTAGGATTTATCGTTTCGAAAGAGGGTATAAGAGTCAACCCCTTGAAAGTGGAGGCAATACTTCAGTTGTCTACCCCGCGAAATATTCGTCATCTTCAGTGTTTGCAAGGCATGGGAAACTTCCTACGAAGATTTGTTGTCAATTTCACCAATTTGACTAGAGGTTTCATGCGTCTCCTGAAGAAGGATACTCCCTTTGAATGGGATGAGCGAGCCCAGGAGTCCTTCGATGCCCTTAAGAGAGCCCTAGCATCGGCCCCGGTGATTAGTCCTCCGGATTATAGCCGTGATTTCCTATTATATGTGGCCGTGTCTTTAGAGACGATTGGGATGGTTTTGGTTCAAGAGGATGAGGAGCTCCAAGAGCATGTCATATACTATCTGAGCCGAAACCTTATTGATGCAGAGATTCGGTATTCTCCTGTAGAGAAGCTTGCCTTGGCCACTGTACATGCGGTGCAGCGTTTGAGACATTATATTCTCCTTCGCCAAACTTTTGTGGTTTCCCATGTCAATCCATTTCAGTTCATCCTCACACGTAGGATGATTGGGGGAAAATATAATAAATGGATTGTCATTCTGCAAGAGTTTGATCTCGAGTTTGCTTCAGCAAAATCGAAGAAATCGTTAATATTTACAGAACTCATATCAGATTTTCCGAGCGAGGCTGAGGAGTCGGTATATGAAGATACGTTCATTGATGAACACATTTTCTTGATCTCAATGACTGACCCATGGTACGATGATATCATAGTATATTTGCAAACGTAGAGGACCCCTACTCACCTCTCGTGAGATGAGCGACGTCGATTACGTCACGTTTCCAAGAACTACCTCATAGTGGACAATACTTTGTATCACCGTGGAGTAGATTCCCTTTTACGACATTGTTTAACTCACGATGAGGCTAAGGTAGTGCTTAATGATTGCCACAGAGGGGTGTGTGGTGGTCATTTATCTGGGCTTGCTACAGCCCAAAAGATTTTGAGAGCAAGATATTTCTGGCCGTCGATCTTCAAGGATTGTATTGAAGCGGTCAAGAGGTGCCACCCTTGCTAGGTGTTTGCACATAACATGCACTCAAAGCCTGCCCCGTTGCACCCTATTATCGCCGCCGGTCCCTTCACCAAGTGGGGGCTAGATTTTATGGATTTCAACCCAACTTCGGCTGGGGGGCACCATCATATCATTGTGGCTATCGATTACTTCACGAAATGGGCTGAGGCAATGCCTACAGTAAAATCCGACGGTGAGACAGCTGCTCACTTCATATTCAACCAAATCATCTCTAGGTTCGAGATTCCGAGAGAGCTTGTCACTGACCATGGCTTGCACTTTCAGAATCGTATGATGGAAGAGTTGGCCTCCAAGTTAGAATATAAGCAAGAGCACTCCTCTTCTTACTATCCTCAAGCGAATGGACAAGTTGAAGCTGTGAATAAATCACTTAAGTCCATTCTCCAACGAACCATCACACAAATCAAGATGAATTGGCATATTATGTTCTATCCTGCTTTGTGGGTGTACCAAACTGCAGTAAATACTGCCATTGGTTTTTCTCCATATCAGCTTGTTCATGGAGTGGAGTCAATATTGCTGGTTGAATGCGAGATTCCTTCGTTGAAGTTAGCCGTAGAACTATTACCAGACACTTCGCCTTTAGAGGAGCGTTTGGTTCACCTTGAGCAACTCGATGAGCAGCGTAGAGATGCCTTGGTGACTCTAGAGGTTAATAAGCGTCATGTGAAGGCCCAATACGATAAGTCTGTCCGTCCGAGAGTGTTTAGTGAGGGAAACTTGGTCCTTTTTTGGGATCAATCGAAAGAACCCTTGGGGGCAGGGAAGTTCAATCCTATGTGGTGTGGTCCTTACGTGGTCAAGCGAGTATTAGAGAAGGGTGCCTATGAGTTAGTGGATTACGAAGGGACAGCCTTGGTGGAGCCTAGAAATGGGCTCTATCTTAAAAAATACTATGCATAATATTTAGCCAAGGTCGTTTGTTGTATATTATTGTACATCTTTTTTGCATAGTTAGGTCTTGTTTATCGTGATCGGGTTTGTGATTAGTTTCCATTTCTTGTGGCAGATGTCAATGGAATCTTCCACCTTCGTAGGATTCACAGATGGTGCAGGCCGTCACACTCAACACTCAGCCTCAGCTGCTTGGGTTATTTTTACTCCTATGGGTCATGTACTGTCTTCAGGAGGTGTATGTCTACGGCCATCTTCCAACAATGTTGCTGAATATAGTGCTGTTATCAAGCTTCTATGGGATGCCATTTCGCATGGTATTCTCTCTCTTGAGGTACGTCTTGATTCAGAGTTAGTAGTGTCACAGCTAAATGGTTTGTACCATGTTAGAGATCCGACATTATTGAGGAGATTCTTACGTGTGAGATTGCTAGAACGGCAATTTGAGAACATAACATATATACACATTCCAAGAAATTTTAATCAAATTGCTGACTCATATGCTAACTATGTGTTAGATTGGCATTTGTTTCATTCATCATAAATTAATCATAAGCACAATGTTTACACATGTAAATAAATAAACCGATCACCATAGAACTTTTTTATATACATCAAAATGTGGTAATACATAGTGTCATAATACAAAATTGGGGCTTTGAAAGCCACCATCATATACACTGTAGTACAAAATAGATACACACCCAGGTGTCTACTCCTGTGGAGATGGATGAGGGTTGTGATCATGATATGTCACCACGGCTCTAGCTAGCTGCCGGAATAAACGCACCCATGCGCGTGGTACACCAACCACCTATCTCTGCATAGCCTCAGGCAAGTCCTCGACTTGTGCCATGGGAATCCTGTGAGTCAGTCGCACAAAGTTGGTATGGATGCTTTGGAGCGTTTGCTCCGCATCCATACCGGTGATATCGTCTCCTCTTCCCCTCCGTCTATGACATGGGAAGCCCTCTGGTCACCGTGGTCCCACATCTGCACATCAATGGTAGATATCACTATGTATTATCACCCAAAAACATGTCTTTTTGATTCCATTAATCAAGAAAACAAAAAAAAATTAAATACTTCAAAAATTTTAAAAAGAGTAAGGGTCGAGATTCGTTACCTATGTCTCCATATGCTGACCTTGGTGGTAATGGCATGTCCAAGTCTCCCCGGAAGTCTATCCTTGCATAAGGGTAGTCCTCTATGGAAATAATCTATCGTCGCCACCAAGGAAAAAAGTCTGCTGGATAAGGGTTGGCCACCCTACCACCCCCCAGTCTGCGCATCGCGTCTGCCCAACGTCGTTGGGCCGGATCGCGAACCCCATGGAGAGGAACATCCACTCTAGGGATCAATCCTGGAACCCGCTCGAAGAAGAAAGTGCTCAAGATACTAATGAACCTGAAGTTCCGTATCCTACCTGCCTTGCACTCACTGAGCTGATGTTTCATGTTGCTCAACAGTGATGTGCTCCAGTCATAGATGGTCGGTGTCTTGCACTCCACCGCATAGAACATCAATGGCCGAGAGGCCTGATGGAGTGATGCTAAGCCTGCTATCCTGCCTAGTGTCAGTAAGATTGCCTTTAGGCCCAGTACCTATATAGCGTTGGTGGGGACTTGGCTCCCCACCTTCTCTATCTCTGGATAGCAGTATACTGCGATGTACTCATCTATAGTCAGCCCATGACCTGGCCCTCCGCGGGCACGAAGGTTCACCGTCTCACCCCGCCGTGATAGACCTGTGATAAAATATATATCCTCCACCTCAATGGTGAGGGACATACCATCTAACCGGAAGGACTCTGAGTCCGGATCCCAATAGTCTACAAGCATCTGTAGTGGTCCTGGTTTGGACCTCAAGCCTCCTAGGCACCAAAACTTGTAGAGCCCGCATCTTCTTAGAGCCTCTTGAGCCATTCTGTTAGCCCTTACTGCTTCCTCTACATCACCATGCTCGCGTTCTCGCCACTCTAGCACCATCCTGCATGAGAAGTTGACCAAAATGTCCATTAGATTCATAAAAACCTTAGTGCGCGGCGTCATAAGCGGCTGTTTTCAAAACAGCCGCGTATGTACACGGTTTTAGGCCCCTTTTCCGCGTATAGCCAGCCCTATACGCAGAAAAAACCTTGATATCCGCGTGGGCCATGGTGCTCATGTAAGTTTGGCCATTAAAAATTCATTTGACCATGAAAAATTATAAAATTTGTATTGAAATGCAAGCTGAGAACATGAGTAAATACCTGGAAGAATCGGTTGTGAATTCCGTCGGCTGGATCTCCTGGAATTTGCAGTTGAATATCAGAGCTCCAATGGCTAAAACTTTCAAATGATTTATATTTTTTACTATTTATAGAAAAAATTTCAAATATTTGAAAATTTTTACCCCCTTTCCTATAGTTTTGACCGTTTCTATCCTTTTTGGACTGTTTCTGACCTAATTTGTGATGTAGAAGACCGTTTTTAGCGATGTTTCAGCCTTTGGATTGACCCGTTCGTACTGATCTCAGGTATAACGTCTATACTGGCATATAGGTTAGGTTCACCACCGTTTGCATTTTGCATGACCTTATGACCATGTCACTATATCCTTAGGTATGAACCCACTCTATTATGTCACGGAACCTTCTTGCTGCTATAGAAGTGGCATGATGTGAGTGGTAGAGACTCACCTTACATGGGTACCCTAGTTAGTGCCTTATTTGCAGTTGGTGCCCATGCCGATGTTTCCCCCTTTAGGGTGTGGGAGTCTGTTGTATAGTATTGCCATGACATTTAGCAAGAGCCTCATACTCCTCTTGATCTTATGCTGGACTATATCCCTCCGGACTCCCCTTATATCAAGTTGTGAATGCATTATCATGAGCTTTGCCTGTCTTGTTGAGCTTTATGTCGGCTCCCCTGACAATGCGTTTCAACCATATAGCCTGAGCTTGTCTCATGTCTAGCCATGCAGAGCCTTTATTTATATCTTTCGCAGCTTGATTCCCTTTTTTACCGGGAGGGGATTTTCCCCTGAGTGTCAATATCCTACACATGTATCCTTGCATTGAGAATAGGTATGTTCCATTGCTTGGAACTAGTTTGTTTTCCTTTATGACACTCGTCTCCTCCTAGTTTGTAACTATAAAGCTAGTTTATTCTTTTTTCAAACTTTTCAAATAACTGAAAAAGACCAAAAAAATCAAAAAACCAAAAAGCCGGACAAGAAAAGATATCATCTTTGGCAGCTGTCGAGTCGTGTCTCCTTCGAACAGAGCACTGTATATCGCATCCATTGGT